>SJYV01018039.1:817389-915494 GCA_006410875.1 Neotragus pygmaeus
GAGAAGGCAATGACACCCCACTCCAGTACTTTTGCCTGGAAAATTCCATGGATCGAGGAGCCTGGTGGGCTGCAATCCAAGGGGTCACTAAGAGTTGGGCATGACTGAGTGACTTCACTTTCACTTTTCACTTTCATGCATTGGAGAAGGAAATGGCAACCCACTCCAGTGTTCTTGCCTGGAGAATCCCAGGGATGGAGGAGCCTGGTGGGCTGCCATCTATGGGGTCGCACAGAGTTGGACAAAACTACAGCGACTTAGCAGCAGCAGTCATACATTTATCATAAGCTTACTTATTATATTACCTTTTAAAGGTAATCAGCCTAAGAATAAAATAGGCTAAAATATTTATGTCCAACAAAATTTTGTCACAAAATCCAAGTACCCAAGGAAATCTCGGAGATATTTTCTAGGATAACATATTTCCTCCAGAGAACAAATCTTCAATTTATACTTTCAATGATCTATTCAACATGATATCCAAAAAATGTGATTTGAGTATTAAAGAGGATTTCAAGAGAAAGAGGATGTTTCCATAGTGATAAACGATGTTTCCTTTCTTGAAGTAAAAGACATGCTTCAGAAAACATGGTTAAAAACAAACCAGAAAACAAAGAAAGAACTATGAAGCTTTTCAGTTAAGAAAGATTTGATGTTTTGGATTTTAGTTTTCCTAGGAATAATTAATGATAGTCATTGTTTTATTATGAATCAAAAGTTATTTTTGGATGTATACAAATTTGACCTGAAAATATGTCACATCAAGAAATTTACTTCAGTCAATGGTGAGTCTTTGATCCTGTATTAAGATATTCTAGCAATTAAAAAATGTTTCAGTTAAATTCAACCAGTCTATTAATATGGATTTAATTTTAAATCATTTAATAATAACTACTATATACCAAGGGAACTTGGTGGGTTACAGTCCACAGGGACACAGAGTCAGACATGACTGAGAAACTGAGCAGAACAGCAGATCAGATGCTGTGATAGACACTTGAAGAAATGGAGAAGCATTGGTTTGCAGTTCCTGTTATTGTGGACTGAAAATTTTCATGGACTCCTCCAATTAAAAAAATTTAAGAGTAACTGCCATACCCCTTTGCAGATCATATGAAAAAATTAAGTTATTACAAATTTGAGGTGGAGTATTCAGGAATACATCACAATAGTAAATTACATTATTTTTGAAGTATCATGTAACCTTTTAATAAGTTGGATGGAGAGTTTTCTTTTCTTTATTTGTAATTCCTACCAAGTGATTTATTTTTTTCCACCAGGAATGTTATACATCATGCATTCTTTAAGAATCAAAAGCTTTTGTTGAGAAAGAAATTTTATTTAAATAGGTATTTAGCTAGGCAATTTTGAAAAGAATTATTGTTGCTGTTAAAAATTAAATGATCTCTTTGAGACATTTCTTCCTTCATTTTCCAATACTTCTTCTTCCCTTTTGACATCACCACTTTATTGCTTTAGGTATTAGGCAAAAAGACTAGTCCTTCCATATATGAGACAAAGTGAAAAGTGAAAATATTAGTCGCTCAGTCCAACTCATTGCATCTCCATAGAATGTAGCCCTCCAAGCTCCTCTGTCCATAGAATTCTCCGGGCAAGAATATTGGAGTAGATAACAATTCTCTTCTCCAGGGAATCTTCCTGACCCAGGGAATGAACCTGGGTCTCCTGCATTGCAGGCAGATTCTCTACCATCTGAGTCACCAACGTATGCTGAAAATCTATATACTGTGTTTAATACAAAAATAAAATGTCCATGTAAAATACCATAAATGTTCATTCTGGGACTTGGAGTTTCCTCAGATTCTGTCATTTTAACAGAATCAAGTTCATCTCTATAGCTCTAATTAAAGAAGATTATTTAAAAATGTATCAATCTTAGAAGAAGGTCCATCAAATAACAGCTAACCTCTTATTAGGGAATAAATGAACATCTATGAATTATTCTGTGGTAAATAGTACAGATCTTTTTTTTTTTTCCCTGTTTTGCATATATGCTTATTTGATACAGACAGAGTCAGAGATCTTAGAAATGCATTCCACTATGGGAAAGTAAATACAAAATCAGAGGAAAAGGAGAAATGTTTGAAGTGAGTGAAAAATCAATAAAATATCCCCCAAATAATTGATTACAATCATGTCTAAAAACAACCTACATGTTTACCTTAAAGAATAGTATTTTAAATTATATTTTTGAGTACTTAATAATCTCTCTCCTTAATCCAATCAAGAAAACTTGGGTCAGGCTAATGAAAATTGTAATCAATATTTTTGTGTCACAACCTACCTTGAAAGGACAAATGTTTTGATTATTGAAAGCAGTTAANATACTGGAGTGGGTTGCCATTTCCTTTCTCAGGGGCTCTTCCCAACCCAGGGATTGAACTGGAGTTTACTGCATGGGCAAACAAATTCTTAACCATTGAGCTACCAGGGAAGGCCATATACATGCAGAGTACATTTATATATATACATATTTAGATATATATTAATACTTACATAAACTATTATACAACATTTTCTCACTGTATAGATTATGAACAGTTACCTATGTTATTACTGCAGATTTTTCCTGAAGACTTAGAATCAGGCTTTTTCTCCTCTATCTGGAGACCCTATACTTTCAACAGGCCTTTATTCTGTTGGAAAGATCTGTTTGAATGTAGTTATGATGAAGAAAGGGAATATAAGATGATGCCTAATGTTAAGTGCAGAACTGTTCTGTTTTGGCATTTTATTCTTTTGAGATGATTTAGAAGCATGATATTTCAAGATATACACTATTTGGTTATCATCCCTTAGCCTCTCCAAGAAGTGACAAAACTCAAAAGATTGTTTATGAAAGGACTGATAATTTAATGCCTATATTTCAGTAGCAGGAAAGACATCAGAACAAATTCAGATTTACCTATATTATCCTTAGTGTAAAGGACAATCATTTATTTCAGGGGACTTCCCTGGTGGCTCAGATGGTTAAGAGTCTGCTTACAATGTGGGAGACAGTAGGACTGACTAGAGTGTTTAGTGTTGGCATCAAGTTTAAGTCAGAATTTTGCCAAGTGCAGAATCCCTTCTACAGCAGCCCCAACAGCAGATGGCAGCCTAGACTATGATTGAATTTCATAAAGGATTACTCTGCCAGTTGCAAACCAAGTCATTAATGAATAGTTCTAGAGAAGAGGAATTTATTGTTTATTTTAAACAATTCTATTCTGCATTAGTCTTCACACTTGTCTCCCCTGAGTCTTTTTCACCCTAACGTGAACATCCTACCTGATGTAATGGTTGACATGCCAGCTGGCTTTCTTAGGATGCACTCCTGGTACATTTCTACTCTCTGAGTCATTCAGGTTGAAAGTGATCTCCAAGTTTTGGTCTGTGTAGCAGAGGTCTCCATAGCACCAGGATCTCTTATGATCAAGACCTAGCATATATAGACTGAGACTAAAGTCCCCTTTTCTGTTGTTTTGGCATTGGTGTCACTCTGTTGGACGAGAATGAATGTGAATTTGCTGCTTATTCTCTGTTTGCTTCCCCAACAGATAGTTTCTCCACTTGGTCCTCCCTGAAAGATTCCCTAAGAGTTTAACCTACTGAATGTACCTCTCAGCTGGCCCGGCTCTCTAGCTTCTGATTGGACTTGACCTCAGCAGGAACTCTGAGGGTAAGAGTAAGAAGGTATTGAATCATTTTTTAAAAGAACAATGAATGTGTCTTACCTATGGCCTCACCTCCTGCTGGGCATTATGGTGCCAGTCCTGGGTGATCCACTGTTACTAGTTAGTTGCCTTAATCCTGTACACAGTTCCTTTATTAGACTCTTCTCAGTTAAACTCTTTGACAGTGCCACCATTTTCTGCTGGGATACAGATGGTATAGGCTTCCCTGGTAGCTCAGCTGGTAAAGAATCTGCTTGCAATGCAGGAGACCCCCGTTCAATTCCTGGGTCAGGAAGATCCCCTGGAGAAGGGATAGGCTACCCACTCCAGTATTCTTGGGCTTCCCTGGTGGCTTACCTGGTAAAGAATACACCTGCAGTGCAGGAGACCTGGGTTCAATCCTTGGGTTAGGAAGATCCCCTGGAGAAGGGAATGGGTATCCACTTCAGTATTCTGACCTGGAGAATTCCATGGACTGTATAGTCCATGGGGGCCACAAAGAGTCAGACATTCCGTGATGGCTCAGTGGGTAAAGAATCTGCCTGGAATGCAGAAGACACAGGAGATGTGGGTTCATTCCCTGGGTCGGAAAGATCCCCTGGAGGAAATGGCAACCCACTCCAGTATTCTTGCCTGGAAAACCCCATGGACAGGGGAGGCTCACAGTCTACAGTCCAAAGGTCGCAAAGAGTTGGACATGACTAAGCATGCTGGCATGGTACAGAGGGTATAAGGAGCATGCTGCTGCTGCTAAATCGCTTCAGTCGTGTCCGACTCTGTGTGACCCCATAGATGGCAGCCCACCAGGCTCCTCTGTCCCTGGGATTCTCCAGGCAAGAATACTGGAGTGGGTTGCCATTTCCTTCTCCAATGCATGAAGTGAAGTGAAGTGAAATCGCTCAGTCGTGTCCGACTCTTTGCCACCCCATGGACTGTAGCCTACCAGGCTCCTTCGTCCATGGGATTTTCTAGGCAAGAATGTTGGAGTGGATTGCCATTTCCTTCTCCAGGGGATCTTCCCGACCCAGGAATCGAACCCGGGTCTCCCACATTGAGGGCAGACACTTCACCGTTTGAGCCACCAGGGAAGCCAATGCATCCATGCATGCTAAGTTGTTTCAGCTGTATCCGACTCTGTGAGACCCCATGGACAGCAGCCCACCAGGCTTCTCTGTCCACGGAATTCTCTAGGCAAGAATACTGGAGTGGGATGCCATTTCCTTCTCCCACAAGGAGCATACAGGCACTAAAATACTGGGACATTTTTCAAATGAACTGTACCAGAACAGATCTTCCTGATTCTGTTTTGTGTAGAACTTTTTTTTTTAGCTCCCAAATATAGTATTTTGAACTTAGCTCTCAGGGAGTTCTTTATGTTGAGGTCAGCCAATCATTTCAGATGATTGAGATCATTTGGATCTTGATTTTGTTAGTGATCTTAGCCTTTCCCCTCAACAATTTGCTAATTGTGTACAAATTGTATTACTATGTGATCTCTCTCGCTATCCATGAAGAGGCAGTAGAGCATCATGAGGAAAAATCAACTTTGGGGTTGGGTTAGGTTTGAATTACTGTGTGAACTTCATTTATTAATCTATAAGATAAGCATAATACCTGATAAATTTGGTGTGAATTTAACAAAAAAAGGTCTTTAAAGCCCTTATGTCTCACGTCCATGATAAGCCTTCAATAAATGATAGCTTTGTATGCAGGAGAGAAAGGTAAGCTATCCCCCAAAGAAATAAGCCAACTAAGAATACCACTCAAGATATTAGTATAGAATGGGAGGAATATGGATTGTGTGTGTATGTGTATGTGTGTGGGGGAGGGGGAGGGGAGGGCAGTAGACAAATAAGTTGACTCTCAAACTTCCTGTAGAGACGAAAATAATTTCATTGGGAACATCAGTCATCTGAAAAGATGGTTATTTGAACATCTGTCTTTGGATTTCTGCTTTGCTTCTCCTGTTGTCTTTATTTATTGGGCTCTCTCTGCCTTCTCTAGTCTCTGCCCCAAACATCTCCTCCCTCCCTTAATTCAGAATTTTTCCTCCCTTTTACCAAGAAATGTACTTTATTAATTAGTTCTATATTTCTGTTTTCTAGTTTACTAATGCATTACTTCTGTTTTCCTAGGAGTAATTATTCCTTTTACTATTTTTTGCTAACAGTGTTTTTATTTTCATTCTGCTCTATTTTTCATATTTACTATTTTTATTTATCACTATTTTCTAGATAGTCTCCAAATTTTATTATATTTTTTTGACAAAACAATTATTTGAGAAAACTTTTATGTTCCCATGTTGTGATTTCTAGTTTTATTGCATTATAATAAGAGAATATTATCTGTATTTGTACCACATTTATATCTTTTTACTTCACTCAGATCTTTTTCAGATGGCCTAACATGTTCTCTTTTGTAAATATATCATTGACACATAACAATTCAACAATTCTGTGTACATTTTCTGGTTATAGGCTATACAATTTGCTAATACAATTTAATGTGCTTGTATTAAGGCCTTTATATATTTTCTTTTTTGCCTTGTTTATCATGAGATGAGAGGGTAAGCTAAAGTCTCACCACCATTTTTCTTTCCATATATCTTTGCATTTCCTGAAGTTTTATCTTCATGAAAATTTTATGCATTAAACAGTGCACATACAGTTTTTGTGTATAACATTTGGATTTTACCTTTTATAAAGAGATCTTTTCTCCCCCTGATTTTGTTTGGTCTGATGTTAATGGCACAGGTTTAACATTTTTGTTGTTGTTTAATCACTAGGTCATATATGACTCTTTTGTGACCCCATGAACTGTAGCCCACCAGACTCCTCTGTCCAGGCTCCTCTGTCCGTGGGATTTCCCAGGCAAATATACTGGACTGGGTTGCCATTTCCTTCTCTAGGGGATCTTCCCGACCCAGGGATTGAAACCGCATCTCCTGCATTGGCAGGTGGATTCTTAATCACTGATCCACCTGGGAAGCCCACAGGTGTAATATTTTAGAGATAAAATTGATAAGGAATCAGAAGGATCTCAGGGTTGCTGATAGTGGTTCAGAACCACGGACAGCTATCCCTCTAGGAACCATCTTCCTCACAGGGTCTTTAACCTTTGTGAGTCACAGAGTTAGAGAAGAGATACAGAAAGCCACCTTAAAATGATAAGTTGATTTCTAGTCTTCCATGAAACCTAAGAGAAGGCTAATGGACTATGCAAATTCAGAAACCATTCAAAGTAGGGATGTCATTGCTAGTGTATTCAATCTTATCACTTCATTGGGCTAGATTATTTCCCTCTGCCTCAAGCTATTTTGGCTGAGGCATGTTTCTAAAAATGCATCCAATTAACTTCCTTTGTTGTGGTTTCTTGCTCACCAAACATTATTCTGATTATGATGCAACATCTCATAAAATTCCATCTGCAGGGAGAAAATATATTAGACATGACAATGCTAAACATTTCAACCCATGTCACTACAAACATTTCAACATAATTTGGTAACTTGGCACCTTGGTTCTATACATTATTTTGTGTGCTTAACTAACATAATGAATTCACTTTCAGAAACACTCATCCTATCTCAATTGTGAGTAAATTGCCTTTTGTATATATATATATATGTATATATGGTTGAGATAATGTAAAACTATGAATTCACTAAGACAATCTGCCAACTTGCTCTTTTTCATTACTATGCACGTTCCACTAAAAGCATGGACCATGTGTAAGCAAGGGGAGAGCCCTGTGGCACTCCACCAAATTCCCCACTCCAAATTCATATTGGCTTATTAACCAATGCTCACTATCATATGAAAGTCTGTAACTGAATCTGGGTGCTGACATGACAAAATGGTGTGATATTCAAGCAGCAATGCAGATATACAAATATCTGTTTATTCCCTGGGAGAAAAATTTAAAAAAAAAGTATATTTAAACAACTGTTTATATTTGACTAAAGAAAAGCAAGCAAGCGCTTAATTTATGAATTTGCTAATTGCTCATCTCAGCTGAGAACACTGGTGTTGAATATATGCCATTTTTTTTTTTCAGATTTTGCACAGAAAGTAATTTCAAAGACCAAATGACATAATGCCTACATGGAGCCCGAGGAATGGCTGGGGCTACTGAGGCTGTCAAGTGGCACTTAGCTTTTCTGTTTGGACCTTGGGGCCATTTTTCTCAAAGTAAAATAAAATAAAATAAACATATCTTAATTATAAGACATAGACAGATACACAGAAGTTCATTTATATTTGAATTTTGGAAAGTCTATTACTATCAATTAATACTAATAGGAAGGCACACCAGGGTGTTTTTCTTATGCTGATAGCGATTCAGTTCAGTTCCTCAGCTGCGTCCGACTCTGCGACTGCATGGACTGCAGCACACCAGGCTTCCCTGTCCATCACCAGCTCCCAGAGCTTGCTCAAACTCATGTCCATTGATTGGCGATGCTACCCAACCATCTCATCCTCTGTCGTCCACTTCTCCTCCTGTCTTCAATTTTCCCAGCATCAGGGTCATTTCCAGTGAATCAGTCTTTTGCATCAGGTGGCCAAAGAATTGGAGCTTCAGCTTCAGTATCAGTCCTTCCAATGAATATTCAGGACTGATTTCCTTTAGGATTAACTGGTTTGATCTCCTTGTAGTCCAAGGGACTCTCAAGAGTCTTCTCCAGTACCACAGTTCAAAAGCATCAATTCTTCAGCGCTCAATTTTCTTTATGGTCCAACTCTCACATCCATACGTGACTTTTGGGACCTAACAAACGCCATGATAGGCTACAGGGACTAAGGTAGGATTCACGGGAAAAGTTGAGTCATTGCCCAGTGATGTCATCCCCGTGGATGCCAGGACTTGTCTAATCAGCATACTCCCCGTAACCTGGTTTGAACTTATCAGGACGTAAAAGACATCCCCCTGCAGCCAATAAAGATTAGCCAATTAGTAAATACCAGGAAACCCCTGCAGCCAATCAGCCCTTGCCAACTCCCTGTCTTTGTTCTAAACCTATAAATGCTGCTGTGAATCTGGGCTCAGGGCTCTTGCTCCACTCCACTGCGTTGGATGTGCTGGGGGCCCTAGCTCGAGCTAGAAATAAATTCCCTTTTTGAGTTTGCATTGCCATGGATGTCTTGTTTTCTCAGTTTTGGGGACTCGGACTGTGGGTGTAACAGTGACTACTGGAAAAACCATAGCTTTGACTAGATGGACCTTTGTTGGCAAAGTAATGTCTCTGGTTTTTAATATGTCTAGGTTGGTCCTAGCTTTTCTTCAAAGGAGCAAGCATCTTTGAATTTCATGTCTGCAGTCACCATCTGCAGTGATTTTGGAGCCCAAGAAAGCAAAGTCTGTCAATGTCTCCATTGTTTCCCCATCTATTTGCCATGAAGTGTTGGGACCAGATGCCATGGTCTTAGTTTTTTGAATGTTGAGTTTTAAGACAGCTTTTTCACTCTCCTCTTTCACTTTTATCAAGAGAGATTAAGACAGTTCTGCCTTAAGGTATTTTCTGATGCCAGAGATGCCAGAAATAGAACCTCTCTTAGCTTTGGAGATCCTTTGTTTAAGAGGGATTCCCTGGTGGCTCAGAAGGTAAAGACTCTGTCTGCAGTGCAGGAGACCCAGGTTTAATCCTGGGGTTGGCAAGAACCTCTGGAGGAGGCTTTGACAACCCACTCCAGTACTCTTGCCTGCAGAATTCCATGGACAGAGGAGCCTGGTGGGCTACAGTCCATGAGCACAGCTACATGTAGTCAATTTCAGTCAATGATATTCACTAAATGCCACTAGAGCAAAAGTAAATACCAACAGAAAATCACATTTTACAAAGACAATCACCTCAGTATCCTAACCTGCCGCTTCTTAATAACTGAAATTCCTCTCTTCTGCTGCAGTCAGCCTCCTGATTGTGGCTGGAAGAATACAGATGGCCATGTAGCCTTCCAAGAGCACTCGCATCACCGTTCAAAGAGGAGATTCTTGGATAGTGAGTAATTTTTGAAAGCTGGAATGAGTTAGCAGCAATAACAGAAGGAAAAAAAATGAGTGTGGCCAATTCAAGAAGCCATTTGGTAGGATAAGGGTTCTGAGGGAAACCCCTGGTTCAGGGAGCAACTCAGGAGTTTCTTCTGTCATAGAAGGGTGGGATAGTAGGAGATCAGGAGTCTTGGGGATTTAGTTGCCTAATTTCTTGCCTAAATGCTAGTGCAAGTGATGCAAAGCACTCCAAGGGCTTCTGCTTCTGCCGCTGTAGAGTATATTTATTGCATTTTGGCTGTGAAGCATCCCCACATGTCCTATTAGCTCTGCAGTGTCCCTTCATTAGGAATTCTTCACTGTCGACAGTTTCGCTGGTGTGGGTGAGAGCATGTGACTTAGTTTTATCTTCTTTGAGAGTTTTTATGGGACTTTGAACAGTGAATGGGAGATGGAAAGTCTTGCTCCACGGGTGCACGTAGACTAGAATGTTCCTGAAAGTGAAAGTGAAGTCACTCAGTCGTGTCCGACTCTTTGTGACCCTATAGACTGTAGCCTACCAGGCTCCTCTGTCCATGGGGATTTCCAGGCAAGAGTGCTGGAGTGGATTGCCCTTTTCTTCTCCATGGGATCTTCCCAGCCCAGGGCTCAAACCCCGGTCTCCCACTTTGTAGACAGACAGTTTACCATGTGAGCCAGCCCTGAGGGGAAATCCTTTTGTTTTGACTTGTTCTCCAATTTTTTGTCACTTCTTTGGGCATCCCCACTCATACATTAAAACAAGCCCCTTTCTGTTAAATCTATCTAGAATACTCACATGATCCTGACTAACTTCAAGGATGGTATAGAAGTGTAATCCCACCATGTTTCTGGAAGAAGAACTAGCCCTATCAATTCCACAATCACATGTACCACACATTTATATTAATCACTTGTCTTATAAAGTTCACTACGTTCTCTTTGTGTGATTTTTCTGATATGCCTGCCTCAAAAAGGAAGCACTTAAGTGGAAAGAAATTTTCTTTAAAAGGTTTACTTTGTAATCCTGACCTGATGGAAATGTGGAGTTCTTACTGATGAACTCAATTTCCTCAATAAATAAAATGAAACACTGAGAAGTAAGGTTAAAATTTGAATAACAGATAGATTAAAGGAAAAATTTTAATTACCTTTTAGATAACTGAGACAAAGACATTTCAGGTGTCAACACAATTCTATTTAATTATGTATTAACTAATTTGTAGGAAAATTGGAAACAAGTTGATACTGAAATCAACATGTCACTAAACAAGGATATGGTCTAATTTTTTGCTAAATTGACAAAATAAGGCAGCAGTTTAAGTATCGTCTAGATATAGCCATGTTCCTTCAGAAAACAACTTGCAATTAGCATTATTCCTGAAAATTGTGGCATGTAGTTAGCACTTGTGGGTTTTTAGCCTGTAAAAGAAGAACCTAAAAGGTGACACAAAGCAAAGCGGTCATTAGAAAAATATAGCATTTGGCCCCCACATTTTGGCCATGCTATGTGTCCTGTAGGATCTTAGTTCCCCAATCAGGGATTGAACTCCAGGCCAGGGCAATGAAGGCACTGAGTCCTAACCACTGGTCCACCAGGGATTCGCTGCCACCACCAGTCTTCCTTTTCCTTATAGCTTACCACCTGTTCAGCAGATGGCCTTGGACTCAGCATGCTTGCTTTTTTATTGCCCCTTATCACCTTGTCCTGACACACATATGCACACCACCCTCCGCTCCCCAGCCCTACTCCCAGCTCAGGAAGTGTCATTCATGTTGGCAACTTTGCTTTCTTTGGGGTTTGGTCTACCAACCTACTTGCTCTTTAGAGAGATGAAATAAAAGCAAACTCATCTCTACCCTCTTAGCCTTTGGAATCTTTAACCGCTGTGATGTGTAAAAAATTAAAGAGGTAACTACTAGAACAAACTCATTTATTCTTTAAGTCTGTAGTTTCGTGTCAGTCTTTTGAAATATATGCTCTGAGCCCAGGGTGGTGACTTCGGTGGGTCGTGCTCAACCCATTGTGAACAGGAGTGCTGACCTGCACCCTGAAGTGTGAAGTCCCTTTCTGCCCTTCAGAATGGCTGCTTGAACTAATTATCACTAACTAATTATCACTCAGTTGGAAAAGCCATTTTTTATAACGCACTGTGGTTATACCTTGCTTGTTTCTCCNCATTGTGAACAGGAGTGCTGACCTGCACCCTGAAGTGTGAAGTCCCTTTCTGCCCTTCAGAATGGCTGCTTGAACTAATTATCACTAACTAATTATCACTCAGTTGGAAAAGCCATTTTTTATAATGCACTGTGGTTATACCTTGCTTGTTTCTCCAACTGTTCTATATAAAGTATTGATTTCTCATACTAGCAGTGACTAAGGAAGTCACCTCTCCATTACTACCTAATGGGGGCAAAATGGACACATTCTGAAGCCCAGCGCCCATCTCCTGGCGCACTGCCTCATGCTCCTCTTGTCTCCAGCAAGTGGAATGCTGTCTTCAGGGGCTATCTCCCTTTTAAATTCATCAATCTGATGACCATAGCGTCCCCATGGAAATCTCAACTTCCAGTCAGCAAAGGATGCACATAAAAGATCACTGTGAGTTATTTTTTTCTCCTCACTGGCAGTTTGCATTTTCCTGGGGCTTATAAATCTCCTGGCATTTATTACACTTTCTGGTTTGATGTCAGCTTATTTGTGAAGCTGTCTGTCATCGTGCTGAAAACTGAGGGGGGGCCACAGTCTAGCCAGGAGAAGTGACTAATTCCCACTGTCCTCCCCGCTAGCTTTTGAGCAGTAGGAAGCTCTGAGGCTCTGCAGACAAGCCCCCTCTTGCATTTGGGATGCTCTCCCACCATGCCTCCCCATTAATTAACCGAGCCACTAACAGAACCGTGACTGGTGTTCACGCCTCCTCTGAATTTGCTTGCTTGATATGTCCTTGAGTGACCTTGGAAGAGTTGCTCACCCCTTGTCTCCTGGGTTTTGGACACTATCCTTGGGACTGGCTCCAAGTTGACTTTGGTGTTGACTTAGGGCAGATACCATAGGCCAAGAAACCCACAGCCCCGGCAAAACTAGAGATGCTGGATGTTTCCTATTGGGACACAGGAAGACTGAGAACCTCTAATGAACCTGGACTACAAGTTGAAATCATGCTAGACCCTTTAGAGTGGTTAGCCCTGGACTATGGGATTAAGAGGGACAGTTATTTTCTTTTTTAGATTCAGCTTCACTTTCTGCAATGGGTATCAGTAAAATACATGGTGCTATTCAGAAGTTGCCCCCCCTCCCCTTGTCATGTTGCTGGTGTTATTAGGGGTGCTTTTGTATCTGATGAGTAAAAGTCTAGGCTGAACACTCCAAGCAAAAAGTGTTTGCTCAGTCATTGAGTCATATTGGACCCTCGGACAGTCTCCTGGGTTGTCCGGTGATTCTTGTTGTCACTGAGCCAACCAGGAAAAGTGAAAAGTAGTGAAAGTGTTAGTCAGTCAGTTGTGTCCAACTCTTTGGGACTCCATGGACTATAGCCAGCCAGGCTTCTCTCTCCATGGAATTCTCCAGGCAAAAATACTGGAGTTGATAGCCATTCCCTTCTCCAGAGTATCTTCCTGACCCAGGGACTGAGCCCAGGTCTCCTATATTGCAGATTCTTTGCTGTCTGGGCTACCAGGGAAGCCTCCCACCTCAGGCAAATAAAATGGAGTTAATTTTGACATGTGTTCTCACTTCTTAACACTTGGGAATTTTAAACACAAAAGTATTCCATGTGATCAAATAAACCAGTTCAGAGGATGGATGGGTGTCCTGCTTACTGCCTTTCTAGTCCTCCTAGTGGCTGCCTTGGCTCATAGAGTTTTGAGAATGGTGGACATAAAGGAAACTGTGTACCTCTCAAAAGTGGAACATTCAGCTCCCTCTTCTCCAGCAACTGGCCCTCTCTCTGATCAGGCTAGCTTCGCTCCTAGGCCTCCTGGGGTTTCATCAGGGCCAGCGAAGAGGTCAAGTTTGCTTTTGTTTCTCCTCATACCTCCAGAAGAAAGCATTTATGTACATTTCTGTACATGCCACTGACTGCAAAATACAGTCACTTAATCCTCTTATCTGGTCTGCATGTCCCATTGCAGGGGCACATATTGTGACTTAACCACTCCATCCTAATAGAGGAGACTTAATAGAGGAGACCATTTAATGGAATCTGGACAGACCCTGCAACTTGTTTTGCCATTAAAATATGGAGAAAGCAATATTGTGGGACTTTCAAGGTTGGATTATAAGCGACCTTGGAACTTCTGCTTTTACTGTCTTTGAATGCTTCTCTGATACCACTAACCTACTGGAAGATGAGAGGTCATTGGAAGAGAATCAAGATTCTCAGTCATTTGCCAGTCATGTGAATGAGACCATCTTGGACCTGATGGCCCAGTAAATGCTTCCATGGTACGCAGTCAAAACAATGGGGAAACCAGACAAAAAATCATGTGGTGAGTTTGGAGGTATCAATTGTACAGCAATAGATAGTTGAAAAGCTTAATGACTTTAGAGACAGAAACACCTAAATCCTATTCATGTTAGCACTTGGTTAGTACAGTATAGATGTTGAACTGGTGTTGATTGCAAGTAAAACCTAAAGCCTAGGCAGTGACCAGAACACAACCCTTTATGGCCCATGGTCAAGAGTTTAGACTTAATCCTAAGAACAGCTATAGAAGGATTTAGGCAAGAACACAACCTGATCAGATTTTCATTTCATAATGTGATATTAGCATCCATATGGGTTTCCCTGGTGGCTCAGTGGTAAAGAACATGGGTCAGGAAGATCCCCTGGAGGAGGAAATGGCAACCCACTCCAGTATTCCTGCCTGGAAATCCCATGGACTGAGCAGCCTGGTGGGATACAGTCCATGGGGTTGTAAAGAATGAGACACAACTTAGCTCCTCAACAACAATTTGCATCCATGTGAAGAATGGATTTAAAAATGGCAATTCTGGAGGCAGGAAAACCATTTGGAAGGCTATTATAGTGATTATTTAAAGTTGAAGGTAAGCTTAGAAATGTGGCAAGTGGCAAAAGAAAATAGTTTCAAAGATTTTAGAGATATTAAAAAGGCAAAATTGGAAGGACCTGATTGCATGAGGAAACTGGGTGGAGAGTGGTGTCAGTCCTAGAGATGAAGAATTCTGGGGACAGAGGAAATTAAATTTGGAATGAAAGATGATGAGTTTGGTTTTTTAAATGTTCATGCAGGAGGCATTCAAACGGAGAATTCTGATGGGCAATTTTGCATAGAAGACTGCATCTAAAGATGTCAGGAGTGGACTTAAAATTGAAACCACCAATAATTATGAGTTTTAAATAAATAGAATTTTCTTGTTGAAGGTAGCACACATATAAGTCAGAGAGCCATAAGTTAATTTTTTTCCGGCCAACCTATAGAACAGAACACAACTTATACAACAGAAGGTAAACATGAATTTTGAGGATTAACTGGAAAGCTCATTAGAGAACAAGAAAGATTCTGTTTCATGATTCACGAGGGATGCTATTTTAGAGTTGATTTCATAAGGGAATTCATTAAGCCAGGATAGAGCCATGCCATTTTAACTGCAATGTTTAAGGATCTTTAGCTCTGATTTTTTTAATTAGAAGAAACAAATAAAGAGAGCTTCGCTTTAACTGTGGGAAATCACTCTTCTGTATTTCCAGTGACTTCAAATTTGTCCTGATGCTGCCATCCAGATAATCCTAGTGGTTGCTAAGATAATTATTAAGGGGCTTCCTTCATAGCTCAGTTTGTAAAGAATCAACCTGCAATGCAGGAGACTCTGGTTTGATCCCTGGGTTGGGAAGATCCCCTGGAAAAGGGAGGGGCTACCCACTCCGGTATTCTGGCCTGGAGAATTCCATGGACTGTACAGTCCCTGGGGTTACAAAGAATCGGATACAACTGAGTGACTTTCATTGAGTCCTAAGTCCTTACTTTGTCTCAGTTTCTTTCCTACAAGATTTGTTAGGAAAATGGGCATAGAACCTACTAATAGGCCTTACTGATAGCCTCTGACACAGCTGCTGGTGTGAGGAGTCAGACAGTATGTGTAATACATTTTTTTAACGCCAGAAGAGACTGTAGAGGTTGTTCGCCTAACCCCCTCTCACTTTCACTCTCTCACTCTATCTCACATACGCACACACCACCCCACACACTCAGATTCAGGCACAAAGAATATTAATAAAAGTATGTTTTGAGAAGTTTTTGTATATCAGGGACTGCTCTAAACAGTTCACATATATTAGCTTGTTAATACTATTACTATTTCTTTTTCGTCACCAGATGAGGGAGCAAGGTACAGAGAGGTTAAGTAACTTGCTCGGCCTTACTAACCTAGTAAGTGATGTGGCTGAAGCTCAAAGGAGAGTGTCTGGCTCTGAGATGAACCCAGCCCAAAGAACACAGATGCTGACAACACGGCAAAAAGTCAAAAAGGATAAACTGAGTTCAAACTGCGCTTCCCTCTAACCTTAGCCTCACTCCCAACAAGCAGAAAGCCAGATCCAGAAGCAATTATGCGTTATATTCTCATTTTAATCGTATCCCCCTACTTGAAAACTGTGCCCCCGGACGAGCCTCCTTCCCCAGACGTGGTGCCTGCCCGCGCCGCCCCCAGAGGGCAGGGCGGCGCTGTCTACCGGGCAGGCAGCACGTGCTTCCTTCCTGCGGGCTCTCCTGTTCGCTTCTTCACTCCACTCAGGTTGCCCAGTACACAGAAGCAGCCTGCCTGTGAAACCTTGCCCTGAGCACCCTACGGCAACCCCGGCTTCATTTTTTCAGTCTTTATTACTACCTGACATTATATTCTCATTTTAATTGTGTCCCCCTACTTGAAAAGAATCCTGTGAGGACAGGGACGTTTCCTGTCACATCTGTTCCAGTTCCCACAACTACCATAATGCCTGGCATATAGTAGGGGCTCATTAAATATTGAGTGCTTCTGGAGCTCAGGCTGCCTCCAAATATGCCAAAGTGGCATATTGATTATTTTCAATTAAACTGACTGGAGAAATAGCCAGTGCGAGAAGAGCAGTCTGACCCTTCTCTCTGTTCACTGCCCCAACTGCCCACCCTGCAAGTAGGAACTAAGTTTCCCGTCTGAAAGGTACTTCCCTGCACCAAGAGACAGACAGAAGAGCATTCCTAACACCCCAGGTAGGGAATTCAGGGCCAAGAAGTTTGACAACCAACCTTGTTATTTCTTTATGAATTTACTACACTAAGCCTAGCCTTTCTTTAGATTCTTCACTAATCAAGCACCCAGGCCTAAGTTCCTTTATCTTGTCAGTTCCTCACAAATGTATTGTCTAAAAAGTATAAAAGCTATCAGCCTTGGCTATTTCTATGAGATCTTTGTATGTACCAATTAAATTAGCTTTTTTCTCCCGTTAATCTGTCTTTCATTAGTTTAATTATAAGAACAGCACAAGAACTCAGGAGGGGTGGGGGGAAATGTCTTCTCAGCAGTGCGTGATGAAGACTGGCGGGTTCAGCTTCCCCTGGTCAGAAGGACAGGGAAACAGAGACTTTGGTACAAATACAATGAGTGTTTAAGAGTTCAGCAGTTCTAAGCAAGGCCTTGAGCCAGGCTTTGTACTGAAATCTCCGGGCCTCACTTACAGCTTGAGTGTGTTGATTTGATCCCCATCACGGCACAGAGGCCAGTTTAGGTCTTTTGTTTGTTTCTCACTGGGAAGGAGCTGACCATGGTTCCTGACTGTGGACTGACCAGGAGAGGGGGAATTGTGGGAAGACTTTGTGGCTCCTAGTCTCCGCTTTGCCTGGACATCCATGAGGGCTCCAGTCTGTCTGTATTCCATCAGCTCTCCTGGGATAAAGGTACCGCCAGGCTCTCCAAGGAAGAGCTATTCTCTAGGACAAGGGAGGGTCTGGTCCAACAGGGAGAGTTGGACAACAGTATAGTCTTTAAGAGCTTAAGCTTTGAGCTTACATTAAAAATTTTGATTCTGTTCCTTTCCTTGAATGAGTAGTGTGACCTTGAATGAGTTCCTTAACTCATTCAGTCTCTTCTCATCCATTTAATGAAAAGAACTATGCCTATTTTGTGAGATAGTTCTCAGGACTCAGAAGTGCTGACTAAACAGTAGTCTTTAGAAAAGAATCACCTTATTTCTGAAGTGGACACTTCAACATATTCTTACGAGCTTTTGGTGGGATTTCAGATATTTAGTGGGATTTTGTGAATGTGTTTATTGCAAATAGCTTTCATGTTTCAGAATTTTCTTCAACAACAGGTTTTCCCAAAGTGCATTCTATAAACTACCCATTACCAGCATGTTAGTACATATCACAAAAACAGGCCAATATTGCAGTGTTTATACAGTCTGTAATAATCTGAGTGGCTACTATTGCAAATATCTAAGAGAAGTATTTTCTAATTTTACAAATTTATTAGATCACAGAATTTTCTTTTTATGGAGTACTTAGTAGAACTTACATTCCATGCAAAGCAGTTTGAGAGAAAATACTTTCAAAGAAAAAGGACTCAGTTTTATATCAAAAATATCTGTCACCTTATTGTATTAAACAATCATGTCATTCTGGAAAAAAAATCTTAACTTTTGTCCATTTTGGTTTAGGTAAGAGAGTTAAAGGGAAAAACACCATTTTGAATGCTCCATACTTAGGGCAGCAGGCACACAAAGTCCTGTTTGGCAATCAAGAGTGAAGAGAATAGATATTCAGCAAGGCCCTGTGGACTTCCTGGGCACAAAAGCCTTTCTGTGTCCTGCATTTCTTTGGTTACAGGAAATAGTCCTCCCTCAGCTTCAATGACCTTCCCTGAGGTCCAATGGGTAGGTTCAAGCAGTTGTTAATTAGGAAAGGGAGGGGATGAGGGCCAAGGGAGGAAAAAATTGTTAAGAGAAACAATAGTATTACCTTGGGGCAAGACTGGGTCCCTGTCTAGGGATACACACAGCAATGTCTCTGAGCTGTTTTGCAGATACTGAAACCCCCAACAGGTGCGAGAAGTTAACAGTTAACTGGCTAATGATGGTGCACTGCCCACAAACATGTAGACCCCAGGCTGGAAGGTTGGAACCAGAAGGCTGATGATGCTGACTCCCACTTTCCTCATCACCAGACCATCAGAAGAATGCCATGAGCTGATCATGCCCTTTTTGAACCATTATTATCAAGCTCCTCACTACCGCCTCCAGGTCAGGACACAGTTTTGAGGGCATTAGTCCACTGTGGCCCCCTTTGCCTGGCCAAGCAATAAGGCTCTTCTTTTCTACTTTACCCAAAACCCTGTCTCTGAAATTTAATTTGGTGTCAGATTACAGAGGCCATATTTGACTTCAATACGATTAAGTGTACTTCTATTGCTAAGACATCCTGAGGAGGATTTGTAAAGTATCTTGTGAATGGGCAGTATGCTTTAAATTCAAGCGTTCCATGTCACAGCTATGGTAACAAGTACTCTTTAGGCTGCAGGGAAGCTTTAGGTAGAAGCAATTTCATACCTAGGCCACACTGATTTTAAATATAATATTGCAAACCATCTTAAAATCATGCAGAGGTTACTAGAAAGCAGGTGAGATTTGAATGCCTATCACTTTCCTTGAACTGAGTCTCTGTAATGTTCTTATTTGTAAAATTTGTTTTTTGCTCAGACAGTTGTTGTTCAGTTACTAAGTCATGTCTGACTCTTTGCAACTGCATGAACTGCAGCACGTCAAGCTTCCCTGTCATTCACTATCTCCCAGAGTTTGTTCAAATTCGTGTCCATTGAGTTGGTAATACTATCTAACCATTTTATCCTCTGCAGACCTATTCTTTTGCTTCAATCTTTCCCTATTAGTCAAAAAGTATGTCTTGGTTTTTATTTAAGTTCTTCTTTTATTAGAATGACTTCCAAGTCATTCATTAAAAAGTAAAGAGAATTCAAAGATTTTGTCCATAGGCACAAACCGGATTTCTTATAAGTCCTGCTGCATATTTTGTAGGCAAGAATGTCTGTTCCTTTTTTCTCATGTCCCCTCATTCCGACTTGTTTCAGGCCTGCATGCAAATACCAGCTCTATAGATCATATATTGACTGAAGCACACTTGAGCCTGAAATAACCTTAACCTCTATGCCTTGGTTTTCTCACCTGAACATAGGGATATTTATGCCTGTCTCAAGAAACTATTATGAGGATGGAGGGACAGGAAGTGCAGTTGGTGGCCAACGAACAGCATCTGTTATTTTGAGCGTCCTTGCAGCTTTGGGTTTCAGCTTACTGAAGAGTGTGAGATGACCCTTTCTTGCTGTGCTGTGCTTGGTTGCTCAGTCATGTCTGACTCTTTGCAACCCCACGGACTGTAGTCTGCCAGGTTCCTCTGTTCATGGGGATTCTCCAGGTGAGAATACTGGATTGGGTTGCCCTCTTCCAGGGGATCTTCCTAACCCAGGGATTGAACCCAGGTCTCCCACATTGCAGGGCAGATTCTTTCCTGTCTGAGCCACTTTCTTAGTGCAGTGGTTAAAAAAGACAATGAAAATATCAGCACTCCTTTCCCTGATGAAGTCATAGGTGTTGTTGTTCAGTCACTAAGCCATGTTGGATTCTTCACGACCCCATGGATTGCAGCATACCAGGTTTCTCTGTCCCTCACCATCTCCTGGAGCTTGCCCAAGTTCATGTCCATTGAATAAGTGAAGCCATCCAACCATGCCATCCTTGGTCGCCATCTTCTCCTTCTGCCTTCAAACTTTCCCAACATCAGGGTCCTTCCAAGGAGTCAGCTCTTCGCATCAGGTAGCCAAAGCATTGGAGCTTATAAGATAAGAGTTGGGGCTTCCCAGATGGTGCTATGGTAAAAGAACCTGCCTGCCAATGCAGGAGATGTAAGAGACTTGGTTTGATTCCTGGGTTGGAAAGATCCCCCTGGAAGAGGACATGGAAACCCACTCCAGTATTCTTGTGGAGAATGCCATGGATACTGGAGCCTAGTGGGCTATAGTCCACAGGGTTGCAAAGAGTCAGACATGACTGAATCGACTTAGTATGCTCACATGCAAGATAAAAGTTGCCATGCCTGAAAAAGTGGACTGGGCAGCAGAGAGGGGCTTGATCACAAGCTGTGCTGCTCCTCAGAGGTACTTAGGCCTCTTTGGAACAGTATTTGAAAACATGGCTGTAGCAACTCATGTTTGAAAATCAAGTGGCAACTTAAGGCAGGAGCTGATCAGTCTTGGAAGAAGGATGTGTTTATTGCCAGCTGAATCAGCAGCCCCTGGGTCTGCTCTCTCCAAGCTCAGACCTACTTTGCCTGCAGCCAGGCCAGCTCAAGGAGGGCCTGAAGAAGTCGTCCACCCTTTTGCTGTGTCCAGTCTGCAAAGCCAAGGGGAAAGGTAGCATTCTCTGGGAGTTTGACTTTACATACAGGTGGGCAGAGAGTTCTACTGGTTGAGACCTGCATCTCCTTCTTCATACATTCCTTTTCTTTGTTCATTCATTCAATAAATATTTACTATCTAGTAATAAACATTATCCAGATACTAAGCTGGAAACTGGGGAGAGAAGATGAATAAAACACTATCCTGTCTTCTAAGAGCTCTTAATCTAATAGGAGGACACATCGCTATCTCTGTTGCTATTGTTTAGTCACTCAGTTGTGTCCTACTCATCGACTGTAGCCCTCCAGGCTCTTCTGTCCCAGGCAAGAATATTGGAGTGGGTTTCCATTTCCTTCTGCACGGGATCTTCTCAACCCAGGGATCGAACCTTGTCTCCTACCTTGGCAGGTGGATTCTTTACCGCTAAGCCACTGGGGAGGCCCCTATCTATATCTTAGTAAACACCCCATAAACATAGTGTATCTCATAAATACTGCAAGTGGTATGTACAGAATGATGGGAGTATAAAGTGGACAGCCAGTCCAAGTTTAAATTATCGAGATGGAAAAAAACACAGAGAGTATTAGAAGACCTGTGTTATTTCATGCTCCCTCTCATTTTTTCCCTTGTCTCTTGTATCATCCTTCCCTCAAATCACAATTAAGGAATTTGGAAAGATGGTAGACTGAGAGTAGCCCTTTCTGCAAAATTCTTCTTGGGGATGAACATTTGCTGTCCCCTTAGAGGCTGACTCTAGAGATAGCCACCATTTATTAACTGTTTACTATCCACTTGGTGCTTGATAAGTCCTTTAGGTGTATTATGTCATTTAATTTCACTGAATCTTTATGATAACATCTCAACACAGATGTTTTTAATATAAGGTACAGGGAGACTTAAAGTGATTGAGCAGTTTTCTCCCACAGCTAGTAAATGGTAGAATCTGTATGTGAGCTCAGATGTGATTGGCCCTAAATCCTCAGGATTGTCAAGTCGACTGGATTAAGGGCTGTCTACCTAAAACATTTCCATGTGGGTCTTTGAGGGTGTTTCTGAAGGAGATTAACATTTGATTCACTAGGCTGAGTAAAGCCATCCTTTCTCCTCAATGTGGGTGGGTACTATCTAATCCACTGACTGCCCTAATAAAACAAAAAGGCAAAGGGAGGAAAATTCTCTCTCTCCTTGAGCTGGGACACCCATCTTCTCATGCCCTCAGACATGGGAGCTCCTGTTCTTGGGCCTTAGGGTTCCAGGACTTATGCCAGTGGCCTTGAAGTTCTCAGGTCTTTGACCTCAGATTAGGGTTAACATCAATGGCTCCCTTGGTTCTCAGGCCTTCAGATTCAGACTGAATTATATCACTAGATTTTCGGATTCTCTAGTTTACATGTGGCAGACCATGAGACTTCTCAACCCNATATAAGGTACAGGGAGACTTAAAGTGATTGAGCAGTTTTCTCCCACAGCTAGTAAATGGTAGAATCTGTATGTGAGCTCAGATGTGACTGGCCCTAAATCCTCAGGTCTTGGATGGATTGTCAAGTCGACTGGATTAAGGGCTGTCTACCTAAAACATTTCCATGTGGGTCTTTGAGGGTGTTTCTGAAGGAGATTAACATTTGATTCACTAGGCTGAGTAGAGCCATCCTTTCTTCTCAATGTGGGTGGGTACTATCTAATCCACTGACTGCCCTAATAAAACAAAAAGGCAAAGGGAGGAAAATTCTCTCTCTCCTTGAGCTGGGACACCCATCTTCTCATGCCCTCAGACATGGGAGCTCCTGTTCTTGGGCCTTAGGGTTCCAGGACTTATGCCAGTGGCCTTGAAGTTCTCAGGTCTTTGACCTCAGATTAGGGTTAACATCAATGGCTCCCTTGGTTCTCAGGCCTTCAGATTCAGACTGAATTATATCACTAGATTTTCGGATTCTCTAGTTTACATGCGGCAGACCATGAGACTTCTCAACCCTTATAAGCTCATGAGCCAATTTCTATAATAAATCCCCTCTTATACATATCTCTCTATGTATTGGTTCCATTTCTTTGGAGAACTCTGACTAACACAGGTCTTCTCCAGTTGACCACTGCCTCTCCCATGCCATTTCTGACCTGCAAAGAGCTTGTATCTCAGAATAAGCATAGAGGTGAGGAATGGGTTAGGTGGTCACCTGTTTTATATACATTGATATCAGAAATGGCAGCTACTTTGAAAATGAGTTGCATGGATTAAGTGATATCTCGCTAAATAGGAAAGAACTCTCATGGGAATTAAGCCATCTTCTCCTTTTGCTTTGAGTTCTTTTTGTGGTTCTAGTTTGTGTGTTGACCACAAGGCATTCAAGTTTGCTCAGCTTTTCTTTGATACTGAACTTGAGACCAATTGTCACTGTCCTAGTCTCATCTCATAGTGCTTCATTTCTTCAACTTAGCAACTGGAAATGACGCACCCTCCTCATTAGGGACTCCAGGTTCTAGATGATGACTTGTATCAGTAATCCAGAAGGGGGCCTAGGAACAGAACTGGTGGCAGTGACACCTTTCCCACAGAAGGCTCTTATAAACTGTCACTGTGAATGATGCGCTGATTGAAGATAATGGTGACAATGATAATTCTTTAATTATGCTTTGTACCTCTCATCTCCTTGGACTCCCAAAAGGCTTCATACATGTCCTTACTCAAAATAGATCCATTAGCTATACTGAAATAAAAAGGCAACTGGTAAAGTGCTGGACACTGAGGCTCACAGGGGACAGAGCCAAATGGATGTAACCTTATTCACTGCTCTTTCCCCAAATATCCTTTTTCTTATAATCCTCTCAATGGTGGTTTCCACATCAGGTCTATAAGACGTCGTGGTGATGAGCCTACAGGGTTAGGCACATAAGGATTCTCACTTAGGTGAGCTCGCTTACTCTGCCACACTGGGCAGAGGGAGGCCAACTTGCCCCTGTGAGTGCCAAGAAGCACAAAGAAGGCTGTCCAAGGCTCTCTGTCCACTCAGCTCACACATATCCTCTCCTGGGCAAATTTGAGAAAGAGGAGTCATTAAAATGAGGCTCTGTCAAGACTAGGCAGTTCTCTTTCTTTTATAGCTTGTTTTCTTCCCTCTGTCTTTGCACTATCTCTATTCCAGTCCATTCATCTTCTTAGACAAGCCGCTTTATCACCAGCAGAGCAGGAATCCAAGATCTCACCATGCAGCTTCTCCCTCCATCTCACTATCCATCTTTAATCTCTTTTCTCTCCGTGCTTCATTTTTTCGTGTTTTTTTTTTTTTTTCTTTCTGCAGACTGATTTCTTTTTAGGGCCCTCAAGGTTCTTCTAAAACGGCAGTCCAATCACTTGAGTCAGCAAAATCTTCCAGCTCAACTCCCCACAGTCTCCCAACTCCCAGCAGCCGGAAGAGGGTATCTGCCTCTCCGGTTCAGATGCGTGTCCCTGGCCCGGGCAGGCTTCTCCAGCTGCAGTGCGCGGCTCCTCTGTTGTGGCACGGGCTTCTTCCTGCTGTGGCTTCTCTTGCTGGAGGGCACAGGATCTAGGTGCATGGGCTCAGCAGTTTTGGTGCATGGGCTTAGATGCCCTCCACCGTGTGGCATCTTCCTGGACCAGGGATCAGACCCCTATCCCCTGCATTGGCAGGTGGATTCTTTACCACTGGACCACCAGGGAAGTCTTACGTGTTAATTTTATTCTGGTAGACATACAAGTGATTTCTTTTTTTAAAAAATGATTTTATTGCCCTCTAAGACTTAAACCAATTTGGTCTCTAAATTAGCAAACTTATTTCAGCATGCCATTCCTGATGGTCTACATAAATCTTTGTTCTTCAAACTCTCCTTTGAAAGAGCTTACTGTTCGTTGATTCTGTCTTTTGTGAAGAGCATAAAACTTTGACACATATTCACTCTGTGTTTATATGATAATTGTGTTTTAATTTTACGAAAATTATACTTTGACAACTTAACCAAATAGGCTGCAGAAAGTTCTCTGAGAATTGTCAGATCAGTCACCTGGTCAGAAGCACAAAGGATACAATCAGGCTTTTCTTTATCATGATTGACTTAAGGTTCATTCCCAGATGTAAGTGTCCTTGACCAGGGCCTGATGTGGGGGTGGGGAGATACCCGTATTATAAAGAAGTTTGGGATCCATAGTAGAGGAGACAAAGTAGGAATGATGAGACTGACTAAAAAAATGAAAAATGTCACTAAATTTGGAAAACAGAAGGGAGTATGGCTGGATAAGAGGGGACCTTAACACAGCAAGCAGAGGCAAAAATGGGAATATCCCGTATCCAATAAGCTCTAACTTGGGGCCTATAGTCATATCTTTATTCATGTTCAGAAACTTACTTAAGTAGTAATAATATTACAAACAATCTAAATATGTAATTAATTCCAATGTTTTGGTTTCCTAATAGTGCCAGTAGGCTTATACATGGTATTATTGATCTTTAACCCCATTCTGCTAATTGGTAATGTGATGAAGAGAGGGATATGAATAAAGTAAATAACCCACCCATGTTTTTTGCACAGTTAGAATTGCTACAGAAAGGATTTAAACCTAGGTTTATCTAATTCCACGGTCTACATGCTCATCCTTTCCTTCCGGCCTATCTCCTCTCTCCCTGTCTATCTCAGACATTTATTGAGTACCTACCCTGTGCCAGACTCTTTGAACACAGAAAGAAACAAAGTCCTTGTTTTCAGGGAGTTTACATTCCAGTGGGAGGGACATAGAAAGTAATAATTAAAAAAATACATCTCCTATGGCAGCAGTGGCTATGAAGAAGACACAGCTTTCACATTTTGTTTGATGTCTATCAGCTGTGCAATCTCTCACACTACATCACTCATCCACATGCAGTGCTTAACTCTGTCCTGGAGAATCAGGAGGACTTCACAGAAACACCTGCACTCTCTTTGTCTCAGGGTCTTTGGCAAAGAGGAGCAGACACAGTGACAGACAAAGCTGCTGGAAGAAGTGGTGTTGGAGGCAGCCAATAGCTTAATCATGTATCCAGAGGCAGTGAACGTAACATCACACCTCTGGTCCTGCGAGGGAATCCGAGGGCAACTCCCGGGAAGTCATCACGGCCCCTCGCCTTTCACAGAGGCACCTACTCGGCTTCTGAGCTGTGACTGCAGAGACTCCAAAGTGTTCATTCACTCACTCTGACAGGAATCAGTAATAATTGTTGTTCAGATAAAATTCATGCTAAGAAATCAGCATTTATAAGTGAGGATCTCAATGGAGATGGCATGACAGTAATTAAAATACGTGTCACATCTGAGTGATTAGACCACGCTAAGGTTGTGTTGGAGAAGTAAAAGCTTGCCTCTACCCTTCTAGGTTCTTCTGGCTGGTCTAAGATTTAAATTGACATAAGACAGGTTAACAGTAGAAAATGAAATTTAGCTTCATACAATGTTAATCCCATATACATGAGAGGTTCAGAGACAGAAACATAAAATGAGGTGTAGATGCCCTCCTGAGCTAAGGAATGGGGCAGGGGGCCTGGGGTTCCCAAGGACAGGAGGGTCATTTACTGAACAATACAGAGAAAAGCAGACATTTGGTAATTAGATGCTTGCCTTGCCATATAGATGGGGCCACTTAGACAAAATTTATTTCCAATAATAACTCTTTTCTGGGAAAACCCTCCAATTTAAATTATTCTAGGTAGTTAAGGCAGGGGCAGTAGTTTCTCTTGAAACTGCAGAGTCTTGATTAGATTCAGTTCAAAATAATTCTCGTGCAAAAGTGGCACATTTGGGGAAAGCTCATTCTGAACTCCTGCTGTTGCTGTTTCACCTGTTGGCAGGGCTTCTGGTTGCAAAGCAGTATAAACAATGACAAGGAGGGTTTCCCTGGTGACCCAGTGGTCCTTGTCCAAGCTCATTTCCTATGTTTGTTGGTAGAGTTCATTTCCTGTAGTTATAGGGCTGAGAAAATTTATTTCTGGCTGTCAACCAAGGATTGCTCTCAGCTCTATCAAAAAAAACTAATAAACAGAAACTTCAATTAAATAGAGTCAGGGGGCCAGGGGAGGAGCTTTCACATCTATGACAGCAGTGGAGCTGAACAGGAAGAAGAAAGATTCCTCTTCTTTCCTGGCAAGGACTCAGCCAATGAAAAGTCATGGACTCTTCGCTTAATTTGCCCTCCCGAGTGCTTTTTCCTCTCAATAAAAGCATTCTCCTTCACTTACCATGTGGGAACTTGAATGTTAGTTCACCATGGTTGCAGAAAATTGAATTTCAACTCTCCGCTCATTCTGAATAAACCTGGCTTCTTCTTTTTTTTTTTTTTGCCTGGAGAAATAACTGGAAATCTATTTGACTTAGGTCAATGTTTTGGTGGCCTGGATGGGGACCAGAGAAGACTCAGCAATTCTGGTGAGCAAACAGGTGCTTGCAACCACAAGCTGAAGCTGTGTGTTCACTAATTTTTCAACTGACCCTGGAGTTTGAAGGTACCCCAAGGTCATGTCCTCTTTGCATCTGAACCCTTTCCAGGCTTTATTCAGGATCTAGTTAAAGGTTTTGTCTTTCTGGTTAAGGTTTTGTTCTATATACAGGTATCCATTTGGTACTTGGTTTGATTTTGGGAATTAGAGTGTTTACTGAAATTGACTGAGAAGCCTCTAGCCCTTTCTTTTGGAAACAGAGGCTGCTTCACTAAAACTGTGCCAGTTCAGCCATCAGCCCATTCATTTGTCATGGGCTGTTCTATGGGAACTGGCTGGAAACCTGTGGCCGGTCTCCTCCAGGACCAAGCTTTTCCCTTAGAACTGGCTGTTATTAGGCCTGCTGGCTATTGAATCGCAAGCTGTTTGAGATATTTGAACTGTTTAGGCTGTTCGAATTGTTAGCTGCTTGAGCTGTTTGAAAACTGTTCTTTTACTGTACAGAAAATCTTCCGGGAAACAAGATCTCAGTTATCTAAATAGTTTGAGGACTGCTGTCTCTTGCAAAAGAGGACCCAGCAGATTTTTATGTTTAAAAACTGTTGTCCTTCCTCATATGTATTTCTAATTAAATGAGCTGACCCAACCAAAGGCATTTTAGATAATCAGTTGCCATTATGGGGAAAATTTGAAACACCCAAACTGAATTTTCTGAAAGCTGAATTGGACTACAATAGCTCCAGTTTTCCAGGGAGAAAAAAAAAAAAAATGGACTGCTTATTTTGGTTTATATTTGGGGCTTCCAAACATTATCCAGAGCCTAAAGTGACTTTTTTCTTGCAGAATAAGATTTTAAGATTGACTGAAGCAAATACATGATTAAGGAAAGATGAAATGACTCTTCTTCCTTGGCTTCTTTGTCTCAGACTCCACCTCCTTGCTTTCTATGTGGCCTATAGCTCCCATATACTAACCCTCAGTTCCCCCACACTAAAGCTCTCACCAAACTTTCCTTTTTCTCTGAACCTCTCTCTAGTTAATTTCCTCTGAACTTATCAGAACCTGTCCCTATAAAGTTAAGCCTTCTGAGAACCCAAAAGGTGAAACAATTTCTTATAGTCTCTAGACATAACTGAACTGTAAGCCATTGTCAAAGATGTTCCCACAGCAATCCAAGATCCTCACAGATTTGCTGAGGCATTAAGTATAGTTATTCAAACTTATCAACCTAGTTTCTCTGACTTATATCAGTTAGTTTATATTCTTGTTGGTGAAGGCCGGGATGTTGTTGGATGAAAACCACTAACTGGAATCTTGAAATGTCTCTAGACTTAAAACTGGGAGACCAGTCTGCTATTTATTAGGTGGTCAGTCTCAGGCAATTTCTTGGAGAATTCATCAAGCAATTCCTAGGGCACTTTTTAAAGCTTGTTGATGGGAACAAAATTCAGACTTGTACACAAAAATCTGATGAATTGCTCAAGGCTATTACAATCAACTTGTTTTTTTTTTTAAGAAAATTCTGGTCTTCCTTCAGAAGCTGATTCTGTCTGAGTAGCTTTTAATTCTATGCTTATTAATGGACTGAACTGGGACCCTTACATTCTAGTAATTGGCTCAGCTGGTAAAGAATTCACCTGCAATGCAGGAGACCTGGGTTCGATCCCTGGGTTTTGCTGATCGCCTAGAAAAGGGAACAGCTACCCACTCCAGTATTCTGGCCTGGAGAATTCCAAGGACTGTATAGTCCATGGGGTTGCAAAGAATTGGACACAACTGAGCGACTTCCACTTTCACTTTCATCTGGTAGCTCAGCTGGTAAAGAATCTGCCTGCTGCAGGAGATACCAGTTCAATTCCTGGGTCAGGAAGATCCCCTGGAGAAGAGATAGGCTACTCACTCCAGTATACTTGGGCTTTCCTCATGGCTTACCCGGTAAAGAATCTGCCTGCAATGTGGGAGACTTGGGTTCAATCCCTAGGTTGGGAAGATGGCCTGGAGAAGGGAATGGCTACCCACTTCAGTATTCTGGCCAGGAGAATTCCATGGACTATATAGTCTATGGGGTTGCAAAGAGTTGGACACAACTGAAAGACTTTCACTTTCAAAGAGAAGGTGAATGAGAAACTCTATCTACTCTAGATTTACTTAATCTGGCAAACCAGCTCTCTTGTACTCTAGATGAGTGACTCAAAGGAAGACCTCCCAAATTCTTAATTTTCAACTACAGCAAAGCTCCTAAACAAAACCAAAGCCCTCCTGGTTTCTGCCACTATTGCAAATGACCAGGATATTGGGAAAGAGACTGATACAAATTGAAGCACTTTAGGTGCCTCCAGCCCTCTAATCAGCCTTTCCAACATCCCCAAAATTCTCAGTGATGGGCTCTTTCCAATCCTCCCTTTTAATTGGCTTGGAAAAACATTTCTTCAGATTGGAAATGACTTTCTTCCAGTCCTAACTGGCACCAGAGCCACACTCTCAGGGTTCAATCCCACTACTATAAAACATCCTCTGCCTTGGAGTACTAAAACAGTTCAAGTAGTGGAGATCTCTGGTGAACATGAAGAGATCTCTGTCTCTGAACCTCTTCCCTTTTGTTTAGGCTCTTTGAGAGATACTCTTTTCTCCTTAGTTCCTTTGTCTCTACCCATTTGCTAGGCTGAGACTTCTTAGAAAAGTGTCACGTCAGACTTTCTTTCTCCCAAATAATTCTAGAGTTTGACAGTAGTCATCAAGTAACCCATCAGGTGAATTAAATGACTCTCTAACATCTTTTGTTAGTTATTGGCATCAATCATTTGTCCCTATTGAAACAGCTACCACTTTCCTTATGGGCTAAATAAATCTCCCACTAATGCCAGCAAAGGTCAAGCATGCTTCCCATCAAGACTCAAATAGAAACCCCCAAACCTCTTCCCAGAGTCGATCAATATCCTGTAGGTAAAGAAACTCTTCAAGGCATAAAGCCCATGACAGGATTTTTTTGTCAATTAACTAATCTTTGGTTGTGCTGGGTCTTTGTTGCCGTGAGGGCTTTTTCTGGTTGGGTGAGTGGGGGCCACTCTTCATTGTGGTGTGCGGGCTTCTCAGTGTGGTGGCTTCTCTCGTTGCTGAGCATGGGCTCTAGGCGCCCAGGCTTCAGTACTTGTAGCATGTGGGCTCAGGAGTCGTGGCTGTAGAGTGCAGGCTCAGTATTTACAGCACATGGGCTTAGTTACTTGGCAGCATGTGGATTCTTCCTGCACCAGGGATCGAACCTATGTCCCTGCCTTGGCAGGTAGATTCTTATCTGTTCTTATGATGTACCACCAGGGAAGTCTCCACAATAGAATGTTACAAGACTCAATATCTCATTTTCCTGTGTACTAGCTCCTGAATTACTCCTATTTTACCAGGAAGAGAACACTGAGTTTCATCCAGGACAACCGAGCAATTAATGCCCCAGGGTTTTACTGAGATGTCTTCCTATTTCTCACAAATCCTGAAGGCTGATCTGGATAATGTAAAATTCCCTGGGAGTTCCACTTTGTTGCAATATGAGGATGAGTCCATTTGCTTCTTTCTCCTCTTCTCAAGCTTCCTCACAGGAAGACAGAATCCACTTACTAAAGCTTTTTGCATTAAAGGGACACAGCGTTGCCAAAGAAAAATTGCAGATTGCTCAAACCCAGGTTTCATATTTAGGGTATCTGATACAGAAAAAGGGCAATATCTAGGTCCAGACAGACTTCACAGAGTTCTGAGTTTTTCGAAACAAAGCTAAGTGCTGACTATGAGCTTTACTAAGGCCAGTTGGTTACTGCTGAAACTGGATTCCAAATTTTTCTCTTATGGCCAAACCTCTGTATTCTTTACTCAATATTAACCACCTTGCCCCAGTTTAAAAATTTTTTTTATTTTGCATTGGAGTATAGCCGATTAACAATGTTGTGAGAGTTTCAGGTGAATAGTGAAGGGACTCAGTCATACATATACATGTATCCATTCCCTACTTAATCCCCCTCTCATCCAGGTTGTCACATAATACTGAGTAGAGTTCCATGTGCTATACAGTAGGTCTTTGTTGGTTATCCATTTAAAATATAGCAGTGTGTGCATGACTATCCCAAACTCCCTAACCATGCCTTCCCCCTGGCAACCATAAGTTTATTTTATGAGTCTGTGAGTCTCTTTCTGTTTTTTACATAAATTAATTTATGTTCTTTCTTTTTAGATTCCACACGTAAGGATGTCATACAATATTTTTCCTTCTCTGTCTGGCTTACTTCACTCAGTATGACACTCTCTAGGTTCATCCATGTTGCTGTAAATGGCATTACTTTGTTCTGTTTAATGACTGAGTAATATTCCATTGTGTATGTATGCCACATCTTGTTTATCCATCCCTCTGACTTTGATCCAGTTTTATAGGAAGAACCAGACAACATAGGGTTCATGGCCTTAAAGGAGAGTCTGATGAATCCATTCATTCTTGGGATCCCAATGATCAGATCCCCTTTTTCTTTTTACATATGAGAAGGGATGGAATGGTCTTAGGGTACTCACTCCCAAATATGGGGATTGCCCCTGACCCATAGGGTATTACAGCCAGCAACTGGGCCCTGTGGCACAGGGTCACCCTCATTGCCTAAGAGTCATTACAGCCACTGCCCTTTTGGTTAAGGCCTCTGAGAAAATTGTTGTGGGATTCTCTTTAGCCATTTTTGTACCTCATGCAGTAAGAGCTCTCCTATATTCTCATCACACTCGACATTTCTCACCCAGTGGCCTCACCTCCTGTGAAGTCCTTTTGTTAACTACCCCTCACATAACCCTTCTTATGTAATAATCGAGAAGATCCCCTAGAGAAGGGAAAGGCTACCCACTCCAGTATTCTGGCCTGGAAAATTCCTTGGACTGTATAGTCCATGAGGTCACAGAGTCAGACATGACTGAGTAACTTTCACTTTCACTTTCTTAGCCTAACTATTCTCCTCTCCTTCACTGATGAAGTACCTCACAACTGCTGAATGCTGATGGACCACCTCCCGATTCCCCATAACAATCTACAGGAAATTCCACTAGGTAATATTGACTTCTCATGGTCCTTATCTAAAAGATGACAGTGGCAGATATTATGCTGGGTATGCTATTACAACTTCTTTTGATGTTATTGAGGCAGCATCTTTACCTATGGTTACTTTAGCCCAACGATGCTGAATAATACACAGGCTTGCATTTTAGCCAAGGACGAAACTGCCAATATTTAGATGAGCATATATACTTTTAGAGTAACTCATGATTTTGGAATGTTGTTGAAGTAATGTGGCTTTCTTACTTCCGTTGGAAATAAAATTTAAAATGACTCCAATGTTTAGGAATCATTAAATGTAATATTTTAACCTGACAGTTANCTGGGTATGCTATTACAACTTCTTTTGATGTTATTGAGGCAGCATCTTTACCTATGGTTACTTTAGCCCAGCGATGCTGAAAAATACACAGGCTTGCACTTTAGCCAAGGACGAAACTGCCAATATTTAGATAAGCATATATACTTTTAGAGTAACTCATGATTTTGGAATGTTGTTGAAGTAATGTGGCTTTCTTACTTCCATTGGAAATAAAATTAAAAATGACTCCAATGTTTAGGAATTATTAAATGTAATATTTTAACCTGACAAGTATTATTAAGATTCTAGGACATTATAATCTTGACTCTCTAAAAATTAAGGGAAATCACCTTGCTGGCAATTCTACAAGGAATGCTGCCCTTAAAGGATGAACAGCAGCCAAACTTCTGTCATGGCCCAAAAGGATATTTCTCCAAATGATAATTTAAAAAAACTGGCTAGATAGACCAGTAATTGGCCTCAGGAAAGGAAAAACAAGATTGGAAATCCAATAAATTTTGGTTTGATAAAAACAGCAGCTTACCACCCTCAATCATCTGGTATGGACTAAGTAACAAGCCAGTCTTAACAGAGACCCTAAAATTCCTGTTCCTTACCACCATACATGTATTAAGCCATCAATCTATTGACAAAATGATAGCTTCCATGAATCAATATTGGTGGGAAAGCATTACTGTACTGTTCTGTGCTTAGTTGCTTTGTCATGTCGGACTCTTTGCAACCCCATAGACTGTAGCCCACCAGGCTCCTCTGTCCATGGGATTCTCCAGGCAAGAGTACTGGAGTGGGTTGCCATGCCCTCCTCCAGAGGATCTTCCCAGCCCAGGGATTGAACCCAGCACTTTCACAAGTCTGTGTTTTTTGCCAGTTTTATAGCACTTTCACTGTACTTACTATCCCAATCCTCTGATTTAGTTAGACACAGTAATGGCGTTATTAATACTCAATTGGCAAAATTTGTAGAGGGTCTCCAAACACTTTTGCCTAAAATCGTTGTCATTGGTCCTTATAAACCTCATGGGTAGCCCTTTTGGAACTCATGAACTCTCACCTATTGAGATAGTCACAGGATGCCCAGTACACTTGACTCCTGATTCTTTTGACCCATTATTAATAAAAGGAAAGATATTCCAATGTTTAAAAGGCTTAATTGCTTCTGTTGAAATAACTATGTTTGGGGAGAGCCATCTTTTTGCATTGCATGCTTAGGAGATGAAGACCTCAAGCATTACACCTTGCAGCCTGAAGATTTTGTCTGTTGGGAAGGACACATCCAGAAAGAATCTCTTCAACCTCAGTGGAAAGGCCCCTATCAAATACTGCTAACCAATCCTTGCACCGCTAGACTGTAAGGAATAGACTCTTAGACTCACATGACATACCTAAAGAAAGCGTAGAAACGTGCCTGGATCTACAAATCATCTGAGAACCTGAAAAAACGATTTTTGAATTAAAGAGACAGCATCTGATGAATTAGCTTTCCCAGGATATCTGGACCAGACATGCTGGAAGTTTGTTTCCAGACTTTTGATGATGACATAACACTTCAGATGATCTCTAATGTCTATGATCTTGATAATATATGAACTTTATTTAAAAATTTGTTCAACTTTTATTTTTAAAAATTTTATTGGAATATAGTTGCTTTACAATATTGTGCTAGTTTCTGCTAAATAGCAAATTAAATGTAATAAATATACATATATCCCCTCCTTTTTAGAGTTCCTTCCCATTTTGTTGCTCAGTTGCTCAGTCGTGTCCGAGTCTTTGTGACCCCATGGATTGCAGCATGCCAGGCTTCCTGTCCTTCACCATCTCCCGGAGTTTGCTCCTTTAGGTCACCATAGATCATTGAGTAGAGTTCCCTTGCTATATGGTAGGTTCTCATTAGTTATCTATTTTATACATAGTAGCGTATATATGTGAATTCCAGTGTCCCAATTCATCCTGCCCCCCATAACTTCTTTGGTATCCATAAATTTGTTTTCTACAACTTTGTGTGTTTCTATTTCTGCAAATAAGTTCATCTGTACCATTTTTCTAGATACTGTCTGATACTTGTTTTTCTCTTTCTGACTTAATTCTCTCTGTATGACTGTCTCTAGGTCTATCCATACCTCTGCAAATGGCATGGTTTTGTTATTTTTTCATAGTGTATATATGTACCACACTTTATCCATTTCACTGTTGATGGAAATTTAGGTTGCTTACATGTCCTGGCTATTGGAAATAGTGCTGCAATGAACATTGATAAGCTCTAGTAGTTTTCTAGTGGCTTCTTTAGGTGAAAAGCACCTGAGAGTTCCTCTTATCTCTCGTTACTTGAATATGACCTCAGCAGGTTTCTAATCTGTTCACTTTCCTTTTGACAAGAGAAACTACATCCAGATCCATCTGACATTTAGAGACAAAATGCCCCTGAAACCAGAAAACCTGACTCTGATCAGGTATACTTTCAGAGAGAGATCTTGATCAAAAGGGGGGAAATGTAAAAATTTTAATAAACAGAAACCTCAATTGCATAGAGTTGAGAGATGATAAATGGGAGTTTTCATTCCTTGTAACATTAGTAGACTCCTCTTTTTTCCTGTTAAGAACCCAACCAATGAAAAACCATGAACTCTTTGTTTACTGTATCTCTCCCAACTTCCTTTTTCCTCTGTAAGAGTTCTCTCCTTGTTATGCAGGCACTTACATGTGGCTCACAGTGGTTACAGACTCCTAATTGCAACTTTCTGCTTTCCCCAAATAAACCCTTTTCAGCTGGAGAAATAACTGGCAATGTACTTAAGTCAATAGCTCCTAAGGGCCACTCTCAGATTCTTACCGCAAGGGCCCGTCCATCTTCAAAAGCAGCAGGAGAATGTCTCTTGAATTGAATTGCTCTAAGGGTTGCACGAATGTCTCTGGTCTCTCACATCTAAGCTTAGATTTAAAGGACTCATATGATTAGGTCAGACCCATCCAGGAAAATCTTTTGCCGTAGTAAAACCTGTGATTGTTCCATAGGTTCTTGGTGGTGTTTAGTCACTAAGTTGTGTCTGAATATTTTGTGACCCCATGGACTATAGCCCTCCAGGCTTCTCTGTCCATGGAATTCTCCAGGCAAGAACACTGGAGTGGGTCACTATTTCCTTCTCCAGGGGATCTTCCCAACCCAGGGATTGAACCCACGTCTCCTGCATTGCCAGGCAGATTCCCACTGAGCCACCTGGGAAGCCTACATAGGTTCTTGCCACACTCAAAAAAGAGGAGGTTATTTTGTATAGCAGATGGAATTCCGCTCAACGTTATGTGCCAGACTGAATGGGAGGGGGGCTTGGGGGAAAATGAATGCATGTATATGTATAGCTAAGTCATTTTGCTGTTCACCTGANTTAAATATATACTTTGCTCTAATACATTGCTTGTCTGTTTAGGGGATGTCAGGAGAAGGCAATGGCACCCCACTCCCATACTCTTACCTGGAAAATCCCATGGACGAAGGAGGCTGGTAGGCTGCAGTCCATGGGGCCACTAAGAGTCGGATACGACTGAGTGGCTTCACTTTCACTTTTCACTTTCCTGCATTGGAGAAGGAAATGGCAACCCACTCCAGTGTTCTTGCCTGGACAATCCCAGCAATCAGGGAGCCCGGTGGGCTGCCGTCTCTGGGGTCGCACAGAGTCAGACACGACTGAAGCGATTTAGCAGCAGCAGCAGTTAGGGGATATAAACATCATGAAAATAACAAAGTTCAGCTTATTGTAAATTGCTGTTTAGTCGCTAAATTGTGTCTGTCTCTTTTGCAATCCCATGGATTGAAGTCTACCAGGCTCCTCTGTCCATGGGATTTTCCAGCCAAGAATACTGGATTAGGTTGCCATTTGCTTCTCCAGGGAATCTTCTCAACCCAGGAATCAAATCTGTGTCTCCTGAATCCTAGGCAGATTCTTTAGCACTAAGCCACCAGGGATCCTCTTTTTATAAATATACATTGTTAAATTTATAGTTATAAAAAGGACCTAAAATTTAATTTGGAAATACATTTTACAATATAGTAGTGATTCCTTATAAACATATATAATTGATAGCCCAAAGAACATCAGAGATACTGATCTATGCTAAAAATTTACATTTCTATGATGCCCATTTTTTGCATTAAAGCTACTTAGTTACTTTTTCTTTATTTCTGGTGATGCTTCTATGGAAGTGCATGGAACAGTACTGACATGAAATTAACTACGTGCTAGGCAGTACATGAAGCTGTGAATTGTGTTCACAGTGGAGCCTAAGGGGTCCCACTCACCTCTAAGTCTACTTGCAAGTTTAATAAGCATCTAAACTTTAATAAGCACCTAAACGTAACATGACCAACCTCACATTCCAACCTGGCCCTCCCTTAGCTTTGAAATTATTGGCCACTCTATCTTCATTTGATCTGACCAAAAACCCTGGAGTCATCTGTAATTTTTCTCTCTCAGCCTATACCCAGCCTACTCAAAACTCCTGCTCACTTTCTCATCAAAAACTAAAAATCTTACCACTTAGTCTCTATAACACTACCATCCTAGGCCAGAAAATCTTTATAACTCTCTTAAATTACGGAAATAGTTCCTAACTAGTCTGCCAGCTTCTACTCTTAACCTCCATTGACAGTCTAATTCCCACACAGTTGTCAGAACATCTTGTTGTTATATAAGCCAAATTGCATAATTCTTCTCACAATCTTCTAATAGCTTTCCAACATTCTCAGAATAAAATTAACAGTCCTCTTTACTAAGATTTGTGAGGACTTAAATCTCACTTGCTCTGCTCCCCAAGTACCTAACTTCATTTTCTTCTCCTCTTCTATTAATCCAAGTTCACTTACTCTGTTTCCAGCAGACTCCTTGTTGGAACATTCTGGACATGCTACCAGAAATATATAGACCCATGTTAAAAAATAACATTTCTATGATGCCCATTTTTTTGCATTAAAAGCTACTTAGTCGCTTTTTATTTCTGATGACTGCTTCTATGGCAGTTCATGGGATAGGACTTTGAATTTGGTTTTTTCTCAACTCTAATTTTCTTCCTTATTTGGTGTATGTCTCACTTCCTCACCCACTTTAGGTTTTTATTACATGTCAGCTTCTCAGAACAGTCCTGGCCCCTTGTGTTTAACCTCAACCACCCTCTATTCCATGTCCCTCTGTCTGCTTTGCGTTTCTCTTTAGCACTTATGATCATCAAAGACGATATATGATCATATATATGTTCACTATTGGTTTGTTACTTGTTCCTTATAACAAATGTAAGCTGTTGGAAATATATTTCTATGTATTTAATCAATGGTTCAAAGTCGAGTTCCAGTTCAGTCGCTCAGTTGTGTCCGACTCTTTGCGACCCCATGAATCACAGCACGCCAGGCCTCCCTGTCCATCACCAACTCCCAGAGTTCAATCAAACTCATATCCATCGAGTCAGTGATGCCATCCAGCCATCTCATCCTCTGTCATCCCATTCTCTTCCTGTCCCCAATCTCTCCCAGCATCAGAGTCTTTTCCAATGAGTCAACTCTTTGCATGAGGTGCCCAAAGTACTGGAGTTTCAGCTTTAGCATCATTCCCTCCAAAGAAATAACAGGGTTGATCTCCCTCAGAATGGACTGGTTGGATCTCCTTGCAGTCTAAGGGACTCTCAAGAGTCTTCTCCAACACCACAGTTCAAAATCATCAATTCTTCAGCACTCAGCTTTCTTCACAGTCCAATTCTCACATCCATACATGACCACTAGAAAAAGCATAGACTTGACTAGACAGACCTTTGTTGGCAAAGTAATATCTCTGCTTTTCAATATGCTATCTAGGTTGGTCATAACTTTTGGACCTGATAAATGCTAAATACATTTTTGTTGAATGAGTAAATGTGAAAGTACTTTCCGTCTTTCTTTTTTAAAAATGTTTCATTAATCTTATATATCCTAATGCATCTATTTTCACAAAAATAGTGTGCATTAGTTAGGGAAGTTAAATTAGGATGTCAGACAAAGCTTGATGACAACCGGAAAACTCTTCAAGCAACATATGACCCAGATATGCACTTGCCTTTTAGCACAAAACTTTTCACTTTCAAAGTTTGCTGATTCCAGCTATGAGGATGAAACTGGAGAGAGCAGAGAATCCTAGTGGAAGACTTAATAGATGACTCACTTCAGAAGGCTAGGAGATAGACTCTTCCAATGGGCCCAGGGAGGAGGAAACTGAATTGGTGAGTATTGAGCCAATCTCTGCCATCTGTAAATTAGGAAAACACTAAGATTTCGTGTTCTTTTTCAATTTTTTTTGGTAAATTAATTTATTTTTAATTGGAGGCTAATTACTTTATAAAATACTTCAAAATAATATATACTGAATGTCTGCTGAATTCCATGATGGAACAAAATATTAATAGAATGTTAGGATTGACAGTAACTGAAGGAATGAAGAGTAAAACATTAGTTACATATTTCAGGAACTGCCTACCCAAGGAGGTAATATCTGAGCTGAGATTTTAGAGATAAGAATGAGCCAGACATGCACAAACTGAAGAAGTAAAAACTAAAATAGAGGGAAGAGGTAGTATAAAGACCTNCACTCCATGCCACCCCTCTAGGTTGCCACAGAGTACTGGGTTGAGCTCTCTGTGTTATCAGTAGCTTTCCATTAGCTATCTATTGTACGTATGGTAGTATATATGGTGTATATATTTTATTGCTACTCTCTTCATTCATCCCACCCTCTTCTTCCTCATCTGTGCCTACAAGTCTGTTCTCTATGTCTGCGTCTCTGTTCTTGCCCTGAAAATAGGTTCATCGGTACCATTTTTTCTAGGTTGTAAGTGAGGAGAATAGCCTAGTGAGGAGATAGAGAAAAAACAGAGCATGTGCCCATATATATGTGTTAATATATGATATTCGTTTTTCTTTTCCTGACTTCACTCTGTATAACAGGCTCGAGCTTTATCCACCTCACTAGAACTGACTCCAATGCATTCCTTTTAATGGCGGAGTAATATTCTATTGTATATATGTACAGTCCCTTCTTTATCCATTCATCCGATGATGAACATTTAGATTGCTTCCATGTCCTGGTTATTGTAAATAGTGCTACAATGAATATTGGGGTACATGTGTCTTTTTCAATTATGGTTTTCTCAGGGTACATGCCCAGGAGTGGGATTTCTGGGTCATATGGTAGTTTTATTCCTAATTTTTAAAGGATTCTCCATACTGTTCTCCATAGTGGCTATATCAATTTACATTCTCACCAACAGTCCCAACCCAAAGTGTAAAGTAATGTTTCTCAAAGTGTGTTCCCTGCATCACTGGCCTCCAGTGTGCCTGGATCCTGTTTAGAAGAAATCAGATCTCTGGGTCAAATTACTTATGGATGAGAATTGGCTGTTGGAATGCTTGGGAATCTATGCTGTTTTAAGTTCTCCAAGTGATTCTTCTGCACATTCACGTTTGAACACCACTGATCCAGGGCTTGGATACTGACTGTAGACCTCACAGGTGCTGCCTCTTTCCTTCCCTAGCTGTCCTGGACTCTGGTACTGGGAACTCCCTATTTCTAAGGCTCTGAAACTTATCTTGTGCTTTCTTGTATGATTAGTGAGATCACTTTTACTTATGAAGGAACAAAACCTCAACCCATAATAATGTAAACAAAAACAAAGTTGTAGAAGTTCAGGAAGCTACTGCCTTCAGGTATGGCTTGATCCAGGGCACGCGTTCTGTTTCTCTCTAACTCCTTACTTGTCTACTCCATGTTGGTTTCATTCTCAGGAAGAATTGATCCTGTGTTCACAGAATGGCTGCAGAGGCTCTAGGTCTTATACCCTATTAGATATAAACCCAGTAGAAAGTTCAAGGCTGAAGTTATCATCAAAGTCTTACAGACTGTCTCTGGCTCTGACAGGGTCACCTGTGCATCCTTGGGGCAATCTCAAGTTTCAGGGGAATGGGTGCTTCTGATTGACAATGGTGTGGTGGTGGTTAGCTTTCAAAAACATAGACTAAGGTGGGAATGGGGCGAGGAGCGCGTGTGTTTCCAAATGAAAATTGTAGGCTTTTCTCAGAAGTAAGATAAATGGATGCTCAGTGACCCCAGGCAGCAAATGTCCATTTATTTTTCTTGTGAAATTTGGACTCCCCGAAACTGTTGTGACTCAGGCCCACAGTACCCTGTCTGATGTTCCAACCTTGTGGGTCAGCTCCTGCAGCTGTGATACGGCGCCTTGTTTGCGCAGTCCCTGTGGCTTCCTCACACTGTGGAAGCCCTGTCTCATGCCCTGTCTCACTGTAGCCTGTCAGCCATGCACCTCGGAGTGCCCAGCTGTTGCAACAGGCCCAGTTTCCTCTAACCACCCGCAATTACTACCTACATCCAGACCCAGAGCAAAACAGAAATTTCTTTTGAAATCTAAAGTAGAAGTGAGCAGTTGCATTCAGACCCAACTGAGGGTAAGAGAGCCTCTTTTATTAAAGCCCTTTCCCTCTGTCAGAGGTCGTTTCACTCAAACTCTTAAAAGCTCAAGATAATCCACCCCCCACCAGGCTGCACAAAGCGAATAGCCAGCGAGCCCGAAGCACAGGAGTTTGATGGCAGATGAGAGGCTGTGCTTTGTTTCCCAGGAGAGAGAGCTGCAGGTTGAGTCCATTCCAGTCCTGCAGGGGTGATGATGCAGCTGGCTGCCTGGGGGCTGACACCGAGGTTAGACTTTATGAAAAGGATTAAGCAGAAGTAACCTGACCAGGAGGAGCCTTTGTTCTCTGGGCTGCATGCTGGAGCTGGCATAGACCACAGTAGCCCGAAGCCTGCAGTGTTGTGTGCTATTTTGGTTCAGGAGGGGATTCCAACAGGGGCCTAACCATCTGCATCTCATTGCATAGAGAGAGATTAGTCTCTCACCTTCTCTCACCTTTGTTTGAGCTGAGACAAATTTCCAGAGAGAGTAAACCTACAGGACAGAGGCTATTTCTCCTGGGTAAATGTAATTAGATGAGACAAAAACAAAGCTCTGAAACCCTAATTAGGGGCAACCTCCTAAGTGGTGATCAGACTTTATATACATCTAAACAGCCAGGAAATGGGGGGGGTTGAAGCTGTCCTTGATAGCCCTGGACAGAGCTAATGCTGCGAGTGAAAGCTACACCACTGATTCTGTGCGAGGCTTTAAAGCTCCTTCCATTTAGCAGCCGTGAAGCCTGCACTTTGGAAATTGTTTTTGGTGTATCCACGGAGGAAGGTCTGTCAGTGCTTGAAACTGGATTGTTTCAAATAACCATCATATGGAATGACAGGGAGGAAGGCAAAATATGGATGCTTCCCCCTAAACTTTCGGGCCTAAAGGGAATTTGGGGGAGGGGAGGGGAGGTTTACATAATGTACTTTTTTCCCCCATTTTTTATAAGTAAGTATAGTTGATTTACAATATTGTGTTAGTTTCAAGTGTAAAGCACAGTGATTCAGATCTATCTATATCTTCTTTCCAGTCTTTCCATTATATGATATCACAAGACACAGTAGGTCCTTGTTATCTGTTTTATGTATAGTCGTGTATATCTGTTAATCCCAAACTTTTAATTTACCCCTCCCACTTTTTCCGTTTGGTAACTATAAGTTTATTTCCCATGTCTGTAAGTCTATTTCTCTTTTGTAAATAAATTCATTTATATAATATTTTTAGATTGCACATATAAGTGATATCATATGGTATTTGTCTTTGACTTGCTTCACTTAGTATGGTAATCTCTAGGTCCATACATGTTGCTGAAAATGGCATTATTTCATTCTTTTTTTGTGACTGAGTAATCTTCCATTCTTTCTCTCCCTATAAAATCACATCTTCTTTCTCTATTCATCTATTGATGGACATTTAGGTTGCTCCCATGTCTTGGCTGCTATGAGCGTACAGATGCTTGTGTCTCTTCAAATTAAAATTTTTCATCCCCTTTCCAGATATATGCCGAGGAGTGAGCTTGCTGGATCATATGGTAACTCTATTTTTATTTTTTTAAGAAACTCCCATACTGTTTTCTATACTGGCTGGACCAATTTGCATTCCCACCAACAGTGTAGAACATTTCCCTTTTCTCCACGTCTTCTCTGGCATTTATTATTTGTAGACATTTTGATGATGGCCACCTGACCAGTGTGAGATGATATCTCATTGTGGTTTCGATTTGCATCTTTCTAAAAATTAGCGATGTTTCACATCTTTTCGTGTGCCTGTTGGCCATCTGTATGTCTTCTTTGGAGACATGTTTATTTAGGTCTCCTGCCCATTTTCGGACTGAATTGTTTTTGATACAGGGTTGTATGGGCAGTTTGTATATTTTGGAAGTTAAGCCCTTGTCAGTAGGACTTAAAGGAACTTGTCCTCACCAGCTGACAGTTTGTCTACTCTCTAGGATGGAGGCAGTCGGGAGGTGATTGAACCCGGACTGGAATCTCTCAAGATCCAGGTAAAAACCCAGGGACACATGGAATGGGAGCAATAGGAACCCTGGAAGAAAGAAGCCTTCAACACTGAGATCTGGAGATTTTCCTAGTCTTTCCTAGGAAAGACAGTGCCTGTGATAGCACCTAGGTCTGGGTGTAGGGTCACAGATCTGATTTTTATTCAAATCTTTCTGGCTGCTGAAAAATATAAGAATATCAGTGAGGAATAGCTTATAGAGCTGCCATTGGTCTTCTTGCCAGTGAACCAGTATTGGTTATGAACAATAGGGTTACATCAGGGGTCCAAAAGTATGAATTTTTCAATGATGTTTCAAGGAATGTTGGAATCTTATCAAAAGCAATGTATCAAATTATTGATTCAGTTACTTAAATTGCATTCCAGAGGATGCCTATCAGACTCAGACATCTCAGTGTCTAATCCAGTGAAAAGAGCACCCCTAGGGAGCATATGTTAAAGTTCTTTGCATCTCTATGTGAACATAGTGTATGACATGTGACATCAATATTATTTCTTGTGTGTGTTTGTTTGGTTGGGTGATGAGATGAACAAGGGATTAGAATTCCATGTTTACTTCCACTGACCTACCTTGCCCATTTGGGAAATAATTTGTTTTCTTTAACACATCATCTGACTTCTTTTGTGTTCAATCAATAGAATGGATTTTATAAAATGAACTGAAAAAATTCCAGTAAGGCCAGGCCACACGGATATTTCCACAAATGTCAGGTCATTGCTGCACTTTCTCCTCAGTTGTGGGTACAAAAAATTCAGATACTCTCAGAAACTCTTGACTACACAAAAAGTATAGCTTAGAAATGAAGCAGCACTTTGCTTAAATGTAACTGTCTTAAGCTTTTTATGACATCAAAAGCATATAGATCAACATTTGAGTAACTAAGTCAGTCATCAAAATGCTTGGTTTGCATCATGTAAAATAATCATCTCTATTGTGTCTTCAAAGATTTGGGCAGTTGAATGTCATGTTAGCACAGTCATTATTGAGTCTTTATTAAATCTTGTGAATTAAAATACCCCTAATTTTGAAATACCTGGGAGAGTTGGTCTCATCATGTTTTCCTTGGGGATTTGGGGTGTGGTCCAAGAGAGCAAAGCCTATTCTTGGAAGAATCCTCTAATTCTGATCCACAAAGGAAGGCCAGGAGAGAAGAGAATGTATTCCCGTTTGTCGTTTACAAGGTTATTTGTGTTGCTTTGGAAATAGGATGACTCTGTGTCTGGTTATAGTTGAAAGAATAAAATATTATTTTACACCATATCTGAGAAATAAATAACTTTTGAACCTAAATAAAAATATTATAGTGGGTCAGCTCCCTTTGAGAACATTCTCTGTCTGTCCCTAGAATTCTGCTTCCATTATTTTATATCGATAATATCTGACATTTGTTTATACCTATGTGTCTGTCAACTCTGTATTTATTATGTCCCAAGGCTTTCTTGTACTTCCATAAGGTAAGGAAAACAGTGATGTTATATATCCAGTTGGACGTAGTTTTAAAAAACAAAATACTCTCTGCTGAATTGTTAGCTGCTTCATAAGGTAGAAGCTATTTGGGAGGGCTATCCTAGAATCCAGGCTCAGCCAAGTACAGGGCTATCCAGTCTGGTGATTCCTATGAAACCAAGTTTGGATGACTATGGAATAATCCTGGATCTCAGGGTCACATCTATGGTGCTGATTTAGTTCTTGCCTGCCCACTTCTGTCATTCTTTTTCTTTATGACTTGGAGATAAATTTATTTCCTGAATCCTTGATCCCTGATTGCAAAAAACCAAGACCACCTTGAATCTTAAATAAATGGTATATTAATAAATGGTTTATTAATAAATATTTAATATTTATTATGTGCTAACCACTGTTGCCAGCACCTTACATGTTTTAACTCTTGTCATCCCCATAGCAACCCTAATGAGGCAGATCCTGTCACTATTCCTATATTGCATGTGGGGGAGATAAGATATCAAGAGGATAGGTCACATGCCCCAAAGAGTGGTATGGTTAAGACAACAGTTCGAGTGTCTACCAGAACTATGCTCCTCACAAGACCCTGCCTTCCTCTGTACAGTTGCTTATATGTGTCGGGGATTTGGAAGCTTGGGGAGGGATTGGGTCAAGGACGCTTCATGGGTTATGTTGTTACATCACCTTTCTGGAACTCCTTCAAACAACAATTTCATTCATTACAAGAACAAACAAGCAAAAGAATCGAAAAGTAGCCCATCGAGAGAGAGCCTCTCGAGTTTTCTACTTGTTTTGCATCAGTTAAATTAAACCTGGGCTGCTTCACACACTGTTGCTGAGCAGAGGACCTTAGAAAACACTAGTGGTTTATTTTGGTGGTGAGACAGAACAACTTCTCCAAGCTTAGACAGCTTTCCTGGACCCATGAGGACCCTCCCTACATGATATCTGAAACACAATTGTAATCTCTGAGATCCTAAACAAAATATGAGAAATGTGAGGGTAGAGTTTGGTAAGGGGTTTCCCCTTTCTCACTTCCAGGCTGGTTACTCAAGTTCTAACTGTATAAAATCTTTAAGAAGGCAGAATCCCCACAAGATCATTCAGTTGTACTTCTAATCCAAGCATGGAAATCCTGCCTGCAGAGCTAGAGTGCTTGCCTGGGCCCTCATCCTGGCACTACCACTCAGCAGCAGGATGACTTTCAGGAAGTTATTTAACTTCTGTAAGCACTGATTTCCTTATCTGTAAAATGGGGATAATTCTGATAACCAACTTTTCATATTCTTAAGAGGAAATATGTAAAGAGGTACTTAGCACACTTCCAGGAACATAGTAAGCTTTCAATAAAGGCACCTATTATTGTTATTGGACTTCCCTGTAGCTCAAATGGTAAAGAGCCTGCTTGCGATGCAAGAGACCAGGGTTCGATCCCTGGGCTGGGAAGTTCCTCTGGAGAAGAGAATGGCAACCCACTCCAGTATTCTTGCCTGGAGAATCCCAGGGACAGAAAAGCTTGGCAGGCCACAGTCCATGGGGTCACAAAGAGTCAGACATGACTGAGTGACTAACACACACATCGTTGTTATTGTCATCTTTGTTCAAATACTTGCAGCGATGAGGAGCTAACTACCTCATAAATCATCTTTGAGGGGAAGCTCTAGTTCAAGGAATCCCAAAATTTGAAATATAAGAGAACAGTTAGTTCACTCTCATTATCACACAAGCAAGGAATCTAAGGCACAGAAAGATTAAATGATCTACCCAAGGATATACCAGTAGTCAGGGTAGAACCCACAGTAGAACTTCTGAGCACATGGCATTAATTCCAGGGTCTTTTTCCTTTCTTAATCATGTCAAAGGCCACCTCCGTGTAATTTTTCCCTGTGAGTCTAACGTTCTCCCTGTCATGGCCCCAGCAATAAATACTGGATCCTTTAGAAACATGAGTGTTGAAATGAGAGTTCACATTGTCCATTATGAGACTTTGATAAATAATAGAATTCCTGTCTTTTTCTTGGCACTTCTAAGTACTCCACAGATAGGTTAAAGAACCAGAAATGCTGCCCTTTATAAACACGGCCTGGAGGTATTTCTATTTCCTTTTCACATTGGGTTATAGAGTGGTCACCACATATAGCCATCCTTATGCTTTTACCTCATCTAATTATGAGTAACATTTTATTCATTCTTCAATCTACCCACTTATTGCTCAAAACACAAACAAAAAGACATGTTCTCTGCTCTCCAGATGCTAATGAAGTGAAAGGACAGATCCATGAACAGTGGAAACTGGGCGATGATTAATACAGTAGAGACAGATGCTCGGTTCTCTAGAGGCACAGAGGAAGGAGGTTTAAGCTACCTTGCATTGGAGGTTCAGGTAAAGCTGTGCATAGATCTAGGAAGAGAGTCAGCTGAGGAGGTGATCTGCGGCTATGCGAAGGTAAGTGGTACCATTAGTTACTGTGACAAACAGTGGCTGGTTGTTCAAGAACTTGTCTCTCCTTCTTCCTGGGCACACCAGCCCTACTTGTGGTCAGGTGGCCATATGACTGAATTTTAGCCAATAAAATATGAACAGAAGTCATGAGTGTTACTTTCAGGCCCACACCACTAATGCTCTGACATGCAACTCTCCGTATGCTTCCTCCATCTGTGGGCTAGATACAGACACAGACAGGGAACTGGAAGCCATGTGTTGGCAGATGTAGCCACGGGATGGAAGGGGCTGGGTCCCTGGTCAGAAGAAAGCCTCTGGTTGTTTAGGAACATGTATTTTAGACTTCATGAATGTGAGAGATAAGTTTCTATTGCGTTTAAGCCATTACACATTTTGAGGTTAATTTTTTGTTGTTGAATCAGTTGGAGTTACTACTGCTGCAATGAACTCAGAAGTTGGGATTTATTTGCAGTACGTTGATGCCAACCAAACTAGCCAAACCAGACTGATAAAAGTACAACCAGTAATGCCGGCTTCTTAGTCTGCTAGACAATCACTTGGGAGCTAGACTCACAATATGTTCCTCTCTTGGAAAATTCCATTTGAAATATATTTGGCTCCTTATCCTTGAAGAAATCATTTTAGCCTTGACTGAACTGTTCCTGTTTCTCGTAGATAACATGGCGTACTCTATAGCTGGTAGCTGTTGTTAAAAATCTACAGCTTGATTTTTCTTTTTTTTGTAAGCAAAAAGAGGATTAGGAAGCAACTTTTCTCCTAACACAGAGAAGGGAAAGAGGACTAGAAGCTTCTGTATGAGTATGGAAAAGACAAAGAAGGAAAAGTGTTCTGTCTGTGTTCAGTGTGATGTTTCAGGGCTTTTTCTCCAGTTAGCTTGGTTTTCCACATCCCTAAGTTGATCTTCGTCAGATCACATCATGTTTCATTATAATTTTATTGTCACTTTTGACATTTCTGACACAAAACAACCTACAGATTTCAGTCAAATCAAAGAAAAACAAAATCAAATAAGGAATAAATTGGAGAATTCAAAAGAGAAAAAGAAAGATGTCTGAATATTGACATATCTCTGGTTCGTATATATGCAACACATTTGCTATTCATTCATTTTAACATCTGTATTAGTTACCTAATAGTAAATAACAAATTATTCTAAAAATTGGAGAATTCAAAAGAAAAAAAGAGAGATGTCAGAATATTGACATGTCTCTGGTTCATATATATTCAACACACTTGTTATTTATTCAATTTAAGCATCTGTATTAGTTACCTAATACTAAGTAACAAATTATTCTAAAACTTGGTGGCTTACAACACTAGTCACTGATTATCTCACTGTTTCTGAAGGTCAGGAATCTGGGAGTGGCTTAGCAGAATGATTCTGGCTCAGGGTCTCTCATGAGGTTTGCAGACAAGATATTGGCTGGGGCCTACAGTCATGTGAAGGTGTGACTGTGGCTGGAGGATCTGATTTCAAGATCACACAGTCACATGACTGCTGTCTGGAGGCCTCATGACATGTCAGCTCATTTCACCCAGAGTGAGTGATTCAATGGAAAATCACTGCCATTTTCCAGAGTGAGGAGGAAGCCTGGCTCTTTTATGATCTGAAATCAAATGTTAGATTTATTCTTTTCATTAGAAGTGGCTATACAGTTTTGCATTCTCACCCATAGTTTCTGTTGCTCCACAACCTCAGTAATATATGGTGGTGTCAGTGTTCTGGGTTTTGGCCATTCTAATAGGTATATAGTAAGACCTATTTATTTTAATTGGGATTTCCCTGATATATGAAGTGGAACATCTTTTCATATGCTTATTTGTCATTTGTATATCTTCTTTGGTGCAGTGACTGTAAAGGTCTTTGGCCCACTTTTTAACTGAGTGTCTTTAGTTTTTTGCTTGTTAAGTTTTAAGAATTCTTTGCAGCTTTTGGATAACAGTCTTCTGATAGAGGTATCTTTTACAAATATTTTCTCCCACTCTCTGACTTGTCTTCTCATTCTCTTGACATTGTTTTTTTTTTTTTTTTTGTGAAGCAGAAATTTTAAATTTTGATGAAGTACAGTTTATCAGTTATTTCTTTCACAAATCACACCTTAGGTATTGTATCTAAAAAGATACCACTATGCTAAAGTTCATCTAGTTTGCTCCTGTTATCTTCCAGGAGTTTTATAGTTTTGGTCTTACTTTTAGGCTTAAAATTGATTTTGAGTTAATTTTTTTTGAAGTGTATAAAGTCTGTGTCTAGATTCATTTTTTTGCATGCAAATATCCAGCCTCATAGCTCAGTCAGTAGAGTCTGACTGCAATGCAGGAGATCTGGGTTCAATTCCTGGGTTAGGAAGATCCCCTGGAGAAGGAAATGGCAACCCACTCCAGTATTCTTGCCTGGAGAATCCCACGCACAGAGGAGCCTGGCAGGCTAGAGTCTATGAGGTCACAAGAGTCGGACACGATTGAGTGGTTAAGTGCACAGTGCATACCTCCAATTGTTCCAGCACCATTTGTTAAAATGACTATCTTTGCTCCATTGTATTGCTTTTTGGTCCTTTGTCAAAGGTCACTTGACTATATATTTATATGGGTCTACTTTGGGGCTCTCTATTCTATTCCACTGATACATGTCTGGTTTATCACAAATATCACACTGTCTTGATTACTATAGCTTTATAGTAAGTATTTAAGTTGAGTAGAATTAATCCTCCAATTTTGTTCTTCTTCTTCAATAGTGTGTTCATTATTCTTGGTCTGTTGCTTCGTGAGTTCAATCCCTGGTCAGGAAGATCCTCTGGAGCAGGGCATGACAACCCACTCCAGTATTCTTGCCTGGAGAATTCCAGGGACAGAAGAGCCTGGTGGGCTACTGTTCATGGGGTCACAGAGAGTTAGACATGACTGAAGCGACTTAGCATGCACATAAACTTTAGAATTGGTTTGCTAACATCCACAAAATAACTTGCTATGATTTTAACTGGGATTTCATTGAATCTATAATTCAAGTTAGGAAGAACTGGTAATATTGAGTCTTTTTATCTATGAACATGAAATATGTCTCCATTTATTTAGTTCTCTGATTTCATTCATCAGAGTTTAATAGTTTTCCTCATATAGATCATATATGTTTTGTTAGATTTATACCCGAGTATTTCTTTTTGGGGGAGTAATAATGTAAATAATGTTTTTTTTTTTTTAATTTCAAATTCCACTTGTCCCATTGCTGGTATATAGGAAAACAACAGACTTTTGTGTATTAAAACTCTATGTCCTGCAACTTTGCTATAATTGCTTATTAGTTCCAGGAGGGTTTTTTGCTGTTGTCATTGTTGCTAATTCTCTTGGATTTTCTCTATTGATTACTACATCGTTAGAAAACAAAAACAGTTTTATTTCTTTCTCCCCAGTCTGTATACTTTCTATTCCCTTTCCTTATTTCATTACCTATGGTTTCTAGTACAACAGTAAAAAGGGAATGTTGAGAGGGAACATTCTTGTCTTGTTCCCAAAACATTTAATATTTTAAGGAACTGCTAGACTGTTTTCCTAAGTGGTTGCACCATCTTACATTCCCACAAGCAAGGTATGAAAATAGAAAGTTTTGTCTAACATGTTTGGTCAAATTTTAGGCTTAACTTTCAATTTATAGCAAACATTGACAGATAAAAAAGTTAATGGATACCATGAGAAAACAATCAGAAAAATCCAGAAAGTGAGACATTCTCTAATTGATCTCTTCAAAACTTCAATGAGTCAATGTCCTGAGAAAAGGTTAATGGAGGATATTTTAGATTAAAAGATACTTAACCAACAAATTTAATGGGTAAGTCTTAATTAGATTGGACTTAGAATGAAACAAAACAGCTCTAGAAGACACTTTTGGAATAAGTTGGGATATTTGAATATACACTGGGTGTTAGATAGTATTAGGAAATTATTACAAAATTTCTTAGATATAATATTCATTTTGTAGTTAAATAGGAGGAGAATGTTCTCATTTTTAAGAGATGCAGCTGAATTATTTAGGGACTTTAAGTCTCATGATACCCACAAATTCTTTCAAGTTGTTCAACAATCTCTTTCTTGCACATATATACACACAAAGACAACGCAAATAATATAATGGAAGATGCTAGTTTTTAAATACAAGTGATAAATATGTGTGCAGATGCTCAGTCTATATTACTACTTCAGTTTCTGTGACTGTTGACATTTTTCATTATAAAAAACTTGGAAAGAAAAGGGATTAAAAGCTCTGTGATTTATAATTCTAACTTTGTCTCTGCAATTAGACTGCAAACACTGAAGGTCTAGGGCCTAATTTGTACCTGTCAGGCTCTTGTACCAAGCCCAGTGCCCAGAACCTTGAAGGTTTCTGGCAATGATGCCTCAATACAGATGTCTAATCATTAACCAGGAGGCAATAAAGGAATCCACACAGACTAGCAGCTCTGAAAATGTTGCTAAAGTGGAAGGAAATATGACATCCTTCACTCTTTATAGCTCTAGCTTGGAAAATGAGTGGGTGGTAATTGCAGCCATGTTCCTGATGGCTAACAGAAAAACAAACTTTTTAAACTTTGCTCCCAGAGTCCTCAGTGCAAAAGAAAACAGGAATCAACCAGCATCCCTGTTAGCATTACTCAGTAAGTTGATTACTGCTTCTGCCTAAGCTGAAGCAAGTCAGCTAAGTAACATCCTGAAACAAAACATAGCCCCAGGGGTACTGAATTTTATAATTCAGTACCCCTGGGGTACTGAAAAGACAATACCCCTGGGGTACTGTTCTAAAAGACAGAGATTTGGAGAGGGGGGAAGTTTCTTGGCATATATGCACCATTCAATATGTAAGGGACATTTCTTACACTAGCCTAGGTGGAGGGTGAGTTCCTGAGGATTTTACAAAAACATCAGGGTCACCTGGGCCAACTAAGAGCAATCCTAATCTAATATTCTTCTAAATTTTTCATTCTTTTCCTGATACCTGTTGCCAGGAGAAGGAAAAGAATTGTCCCTCTGTCAGTGTAGCTTTCTTCTCCTGGAAACAAGTCATTTTTTTTTCTCTACAATATTGTTTTTAGGATTATGGAGTGAATGCTAGAAATATAATGTGTACCTTAAGAGAAACAGAAAAGTAAGTGCTTGGACTAGACAAATCTAGGCAGTCTTCCTTCATTCATGGATAGATGGCATGTCTCAAATCTCTTAGAAACTCCTAATTTCAAAGGTACTGTGTTATTTTTCTGTAAATTGATTAAATGTCCTGGTTTTTCTTTTGTCTCAAATTTGAATCTGTTTTTCTCAGATGTGGTCATTGTTCAGTCACTAAGTTGTGTCTTACTCTGTAACGCCATGGACTGCAACACGCTGTCCTTCACTGTCTTCCAGAGTTTGCTCAAACTCATGTTCATTGAGTCATTGATGCCATCCAACCATTTCATCTTCTGTTGCCCCATTCTTTTACCCTCAATCTTTTCCAGCATTAGGGTCTTTTCTAATGAGTTGGCTCTTTGCATCAGGTGGCCAAAGTGTTGGAGCTTCAGCTTCAGCCTAAGTTCTTCCAATGAATATTCAGGGTTGATTTCCTTTAGGATTGACTGATTTGATTCTCTTGCTGTCCAAGGGACTCTCAAGAATTTTCTCCAACATCACAATTCAAAGGCATTAGTTCTTTGGTGTTCAGCCTTCTTTATGGTCCAATTCTCAGATGACTATAACTCCTTGTGATGCAAAACTCCTTTCTTATACACTAGGTTCTATTAGTTTTTGAAAAGTCTTGTCACTATGAACACTGTTGCAAAGCAGGAGTAGATTGCTTTCCTGATATAAAACAGCTTTGATTTTTCATGCTCTGAGTTCTCAGGACAGTGTTGGTTTACATTTTATACACCTTTGCTAGCCCTTGTATTTTGACCCTTTATCAGTCCAGCATATATTAAATTTTTGTTTCCAAACATGTGGTGGCCATTGCTGCACCCATATGAGACCTCTCTTAATAACCATAGTCCTGAAATTCATTTTGTTAACAGAATTTAGGCTTTGAAGGGACCATGTTGATCCTCATTAAGATTTCTGGGAGTCCAATACCAAGTCCATTAAATTTGACACAAGGGAAAGAAAATTGACACAAAAAATTAGGTAACTTACTTCTGGTAGTGTTTCCTAAGATGTGTATCAGAGAAAAGAGATCAGTATTTCAACAGATTTGAGAAAACTGCACATCAAATCCTTCTTTTTGAAGGCCTCAATGCACAGTAACATTCTGAAGGCTTAGAAAGGCTATGCAGTAAAGAAATCTGTTTAACTTTGTTTAATTCAGTGTTAGCTAAATTTATTGGTCCACAAAATGTCTTTTAAAAGCTATATAACATCAGTGTCTCAGGGAAGGTAATTTGGAAAATTATGATTTATAATTACTACAAAGAAAAATGTTATTCAAACCAACTATGAAAAATTAGGAGTCAATCAGAGTAAATTGAATATTGATTGAATATTTGATGACATTAATAAGCCATTATTAAGTGTGATAATGAGATTCAGTCTGTGGGTTTTTTTCTTGACTCATTATCACATGCTGAAAGACTTACAAGTAAAATGATTTAGTATCTTAAATTTGCTTCAAAATGATCAAGGCCAGGGCAACTTAAAGTAAGTGATGATATGAACTGGCATCAGACATCAGTTGGTAACTATTTATTTTAAAGAACATTTTCATGTTTTCTTGAATTCTTTTCTGACATTGGAGATCTGAGTACTTGATTACTGTTTGATGGCATGAAGATTCTTCAGCAAGTATCTCCAAGTAACTTCCAATTTGCAGGATAATAGTAAGATGGTTACCCAGTCCAGTACTCTTGCCTGGAAAATCCCATGGACGGAGGAGCCTGGTAGGCTGCAGTCCATGGGGTCGCTAGGAGTTGAGCATGACGGAGAGACTTCACTTTCACTTTTCACTTTAATGCATTGGAGAAGGAAATGGCAACCCACTCTAGTGCTCTTGCCTGGAGAATCCCAGGGATGGGGGAGCCTGGTGGGCTGCCGTCTATGGGGTCGCACAGAATTAGACTCGACTGAAGGGACTTAGCAGCAGCAGCAGCAGTAAGATGGTTACCCAGTCCAGTACTCTTGCCTGGAAAATCCCATGGGCGGAGGAGCCTGGTAGGCTGCATTCCATGGGGTCGCTAAGCGTCAGACACGACTGAGCGACTTCACTTTCACTTTTCACTTTCATGCATTGGAGAAGGAAATGGAAACCCACTCCAGTGTTCTTGCCTGGAGAATCCCAGGGATGGGGGAGCCTAGTGGGCTGCCATCTACGGGGTTGCACAGAGTCAGACTCGACTGAAGTGACTTAGCAGCAGCAGCAGATGCAAGATGGTTTGGCTTCCCAAGTGGCTCAGTGGTAAAGAATCTACCTGTCAATGCAGGAGACACAGGTTTGATCTCTGGGCCAGGAAGATCCCCTGGAGAAGGAAATGGCAACGCTCTCCAGTTTTCTTGTCTGGGAAATCCCATGGACAGAGGAGCCTGACAGGGCTACAGTCCATGAAGTTGCAAAAGAGTCAGACACAACTTAGTGACTAAACAAGAACAACAACAAAAGTAAGGTGGTTATTTCTAAGCAGATGCTAAATACCTGGATTAGGAGCATTCCCCGAGACCCAGCTCAAGGCTGTCACCATGCAATAAGTACTTGTTAATCAATGGATTGACTGGGTGGAGGACCCAGGAGTATTCCAATTCTAATGCATCTTACCTATTCATATGCTTTATTTTTATGATGGAACTTTGCTAGGATTCCAGAACCTTTAGCCAGTCCAAGGATCTCATTTGACAGCTTAAGACAAGGAGTTCCAGAGATTGTATCCATCATGGTGAGCTCTGGTGGCTCAGAGACATAGCAGAGAAAAGACACGGCTTTAGAACCTGAATTGGGTTTGCCTCTCTAGATCATCACTTTCTAACTGTGAGATCTTAAGCAAATCATTTAGGTTCTTTTGGCTCTGTTTCTTCATCTGTAAAATTGGAATAATAACAATAATAATATTGTGGTTGTTTAGTCACTAAGTCATGTCCTACTCTTTTGAGATCTCGTGGACTGTAGCCAGGATCATCTGTCCATGGGATTTCCCAGGCAAGAACATTGGAGTGGGATGCCATTTCCTTCTCTGGAGGATCTTGCTGACCCAAGGATCAAACCCTCGTCTCCTGCACTGGCAGGTGGATTTTTTTTTTTCTTTTCTTTCTTTTTTTTTTTTTTACCATTACCAGGGAAGTCCAAGAACACTGGAATGGGTAGCCTACCCCTTCTCCAGTGGATTTTCCTGACCCAGGAATTGAATCAGGGTTTCCTGCATTGCAGCCGGATTCTTTACCAACTGAGCTATCAGGGAAGCTCCCCTGAACCACCAGGGAAGCCATAATAATAATACCTCTCATAAAGCCACTGTGACTATTGAATCAGAAGTTCTGTTAATAATTATCAATGATCATGTTCATTACCATCAATATAATCTTTCTTGTCAGTGGTGGGGAATGCTCGTATTATGAGTAACTCCCAGTCAAGTTATATGAGTCTTTGATTTCCAACAAACAATGGGAAATAGTTATTAAACTAATAGAAATAGGGAGCTGCTAAGCAATGACAATAATTCAAAAGAGGCATAAAATGACCATTATGTATCTATTAGGAAATATTTTTTCTCTTTTTGAATAGTTTTACAATAGTTTAAGTGAGAAAGGCAGGAAATACCACTCTGATCTTTATTAAAACAGAAATTTGGTTAAATCCTAAATATTAAAATTTTATCAGTGATGTGTTGCTGGGACCATTGCTATTATAGGTTATTCTTGTGATAAATATTTGTAATATTCCTGAAAAAGTCATGCATGGAGTGAATACTTACATTTTGACTTCTACCTACTTTAATAATGGGCTTCCTAGGTGGTGCTAGTGGTAAAGAATCTGCCTGCCATTGCAGGAGACGAAAGAGACTTGGGTTTGATCCCTGGGTTGGGAAGATTCCCTGAAATAGGAAATGGCAAACCACTCCAGTATTCTTGCCTGGAAAATCCCATGGACAGAGGAGCCTGGTGGGCTACAGTCCATGTGGCTGCAAAGACTCAGACATGATAGAGTGAACACACACACACACACACAATTTAATAATAATTAGAAATATATCACCTCAGGAAAAAAAAAGNCTTTCCTTTTCTCCTTTGCCTTTCATTTCTCTTCTTTTCACAGCTATTTGTAAGGCCTCCTCAGACAACTATTTTGCCTTTTTGCCTTTGTTTTTCTTGGGAATGGTCTCCATCACTGCCTCCTGTACAATGTCATAAACTTCCATCCATAGTTCTTCAGGCACTCTATCTAATCCCTTCAATCTATTTGTCACATCCACTGTATAATCATAAAGGATTTGATTTAGGTCATTTGATGGTCAAAATTCAGTAATTAAAGTGATAGGGAAAGCCTTTGACGCTCTCCACAGACCCAAGAATACTTCCCCTGTGCCACAGAGACTGCAATTCTCAACATTTCTCAAAGCTGAGACGTTTAAAGAAGAAGACACATTTGCTCATTTACACAGTAGTAGGGATTATTTTAGAAAATGTACCCATAATTTTTAGAATTCTGTATTAGACTCAAAGAGTAGGTATCAATAGGGCGGTAGGGTAGGGATCATGGGCAGAGTTTAAAGAAGAGAGAGAGAAAGGGAGAGAAGAAGAAAGTATGAGTGTGTGNGATTATTTTAGAAAATGTACCCATAATTTTTAGAATTCTGTATTAGACTCAAAGAGTAGGTATCAATAGGGCGGTAGGGTAGGGATCATGGGCAGAGTTTAAAGAAGAGAGAGAGAAAGGGAGAGAAGAAGAAAGTATGAGTGTGTGTGTGTGAGAGAGAGGTCATTTTTTACTACATGCTAAATCAAGCCCACAGGAATCAGAGAACAAAATTTGCATATGTTCCTGTAAGTGAAGTGTTAGTTGCTCAGTTGGGTCTAACTCTTTATGACCCCATCAACGATAGTCCACCAGGCTCCTCTGTCCATGGGATTCTCCAGGCAAGAATACTGGAGTGGGTAGTCATTCCCTTCTCCAGAGGATCTCCCTGACCCAGGGACTGAACCTGGGTCTCTTACATTGCTTTTTCTTAAATTTTAAGCTAATGGTGAGAAAGGGCACAAATTAACCAAATATTTCCATTTCAACTAGATAAACAAAAATCAGCAACATGTTAGCCTTTTGAGGGCAGAAGTTTACTTACTGCTGTATCCCAGTGCGTAGAAAGGTACTTTGCATCTGGAAAAATATATATGAATTAAAAAAATTAATTATCCTCTACCAAACATTTACAAAAAATTTAATACCATGTCTTTACAAACTTCTCCAAAAAAATAAAATAAGAGAATGTTTCCTGTCTTACTTTATGAAGCCACTGTTATCTTGATACTAAAATTGTAGAAGAAAACTACAGACCAATCAATATCTGTTATGACTATAGATGAAAAATTTCAACAAAATACTAGTAAACTGAATCCAGCAACGTATACAAACGATGATACAAATACCATAATGAAATGGGGTTTACTTAATTGTGAAAGACTGAATCCTTTCCCCCTAAGATGAGAGAAAAAAATTAAGGACGTTTGCTCTCATCATTTCTATACAACATTACCTAGAAATTCTAGCCAGGGCAATTTGGCAAGAAAAGAAAGTAAAAGGCATCCAAATTGGAAAGGAAGTAGTAAAGTTATCTCTACATACAGACAATCTGATCTTTTATACAGAAAACTTTAAGAATACACTAAAAAATAATTATAATTAGTAAATGAGTTCAGCAATGGTTTGCAATTTAAGATCAATATGTAACATTAGTTCAAAATGGATGAAAAGACCAAATGTAAGAGCTAATTTTATAATACTCTTAGGAAAAAAATAAAGAGGTAAATCTTCCTGACCTTGGAATTAGCAAGTTTCTTAGTAGACCAAAAGCACAAGCAACAAAAGAAAAAAGAATAGATAAATAAACTTCATCAAAATTAAAAGCTTTTGTGTTCCAAAAAACATTATCAAGAAACTGAAAGAGAGCCCACAGAATGGGAAAAGTCTTTTTTTGCAAATCATATATCTGATAAGGAAATTATTTAAGAATACATAAAAACTATAAGACTAAGAAAACAAAATTTCCAAATAAATAATAGGCAAAGGAAAAGGCAACCCACTCCAGTACCCTTGCCTGGAAAATCCGATGGACAGAGAAGCCTGGTAGGCTACAGTCCATGGGGTCGCAAAGAGTCAGATGCGACTGAGCGACTTCACTTTCACTTTCACTAATCTATGTAAACATCTCTCCAAAGAGGATTGCAAACAGCCAGTAACAAACAAAAAGATGTTTGGCACCATTATTCAACTTGGAAAAACAAATCAAAATCACAATGAGACAGTGAGGTACCACTTCATATCAACAAAGATGGCGATGATAAAAAAAAGTCAGATAAAAACAAGTTTTGGTGAGGATGTGGAGAAATTGAAACACTCATACACTGCTGGTGGGAAAGTGAAGTGGTATGGTCACTTTAGAAGCATTTTGAAAATTCCTCAAAAAGTTAAGTAAAGAGCTACCGCATCACTCTGTAATTCCAGTTCTATTAGTTATTTGGCCAACAAATTGTTCATAAGTGTTATAGCATGAATGAGAAATGGAAACACCATGCTAAGTGTAAGATAAAAGTCATGAAGAACTATGTATTATGTTTGCTCTTATATGAAATGTCCAGAATAGCTATCAATAAATTTGTAGAGACAAAAATTAGATTTGTGGTTGAAGGGGGAGTTTTGGAGTGATAACTTAAGGATCTGGTTTTCTTTCTGAAGTTACAAAAATGTGCTAAAACTGAGGGTGATAGTTGCCCAACTCTGAAAATAAACTAAAAATGATTCAGTTGTACACTCTAAATTAATGGTATGTGAATTTTATCTCAATAAAACTGTTACCCAACAAGGGAGAGTGAATTAATAACTTGAGAGCTTGAGGATTAGAATAAAGCCTATTACATAAATAAATAAATAGATAAAGTATATATCCAAGTTTTAAATTAACCAATGAAACCGTTAGAAATCACAGACGTTTTTCTCCTTCAGTAAAAAAAAATAAGTTAAATCTATAGGACTAGATTAGATTTACTTGAAAATGTTGCCAAACACTTGGATTCTATGGAAATAATATTTAAGGAGGAGCTTCTTTTTATCCAGTGTTGAGACAAGTAAGACTGCATGGTGCATTTAAATACATTTCCAGCTGGTAGCATAGATTTAGATAAAACTGTAACAACCTATTTAATTCATATAAAGCCGAGCTCCCTGGTGGCCCAGGCTCAGTGCAGTGTGGTGTTCAAGGGAACATTAGGCTGACATCCAACAACAGTTGAAAAGCAATTTAAATATTATGAATAATTTCTCAAAGCATTCTTAATACCAACCAAGCTTATTAAAATCTCTTTCCCTCTTGCCTCTCTTTCTCAGCAACTCATGAACATGACAACTACCCAAATAACTCCCTCTTTTCTTATCTGAGCTCATCCTTCCTTAACCTCCTAAAATTCTCTTTCCAATCCCCTCTGGTGGCTCCTGTTTTTTCCCCTTTCATCTCATCTTCTGTGTGTAGTCTGTACTCATTTTAATAACTTTTAATTCAGCTCAGCTTATTTTAATTACTTTTAATTCTCCTTTTCACATATCACCCTGCTTCTATGCAAGAAAGATCACAAAAACATAATTCACTTTAACAACAAAAGAGGGTGTGAGGTTATAATTTTTTCTGGTCATCTTGCTCGACATATTTAAACATTTAGAAGATAATTTTATTTATTTATTTATTTTTGGCTGTGCTGGGATCTTCATTGCTGTGTGGGCTTTCCTCTAGCTAAGGCAAGTGGGGGCTACTCTAGTGGTGGTGGGCAGGCTTTTCATTGCAGTGGCTTTTCTTGTTGTGGAGCACAGGCTCTAGGGCTTGCAGGCTTCACCAGTTGCAGCTCCTGGGCTCTAGAGCACAGGCACAGTAGTTGTACGGGCTTAGTTACTCCATGGCATGTGAGATCTTCCTGACTCAGGGATTGAACCTGTGTCGCCTGCATTGGCAGGTGGATTCTTTACCCCTGAGTCACCAGGGAAGGCCTTCAGAATATATTTAAAGAGTAGAGGTGACAGGTTAAGGCTTGTGGGAAGAGAAAGTGAGCACCACTTTGTGCTTTTTGGAATCTTCTACTTACCAGTGCAGCCAGAATATCAGTTGGAAGTAGGGGAAGGGGAATTTAGTTATCTGTATACTTTGTGATGACTTTCACTCCAATTTGAAGAAGAATTGTCTAAGTCTTAGAAGGCATGACTCCTTCATTTACATTAGTTATCTGAAGTGGACTAACCCCAAGCATTTGAGGTCAATAAAATTATAAAGCATATTAAGGATCTAAAAGAATCCATAATGACTCAATTCTTTGAAACAGAAACACTGACAATGATACTTCAAGTGCTAAGCTTGAAGATAGTATAAAAAGGGTTAAGAAACTGTCAATTCCATGAGTTTTTCAAGTTATCTTCCCATCAGAAGATATGTTACCTCAGACTGTTTTTCAGGTTATCTTCCCATCAGCCAGTCAATGGTATTTATTGAGTGATTGTCTTTTATGTCTCAAGCACCAAATTAGCCTTCAAATTGCAAGTTCTGTAAAGAGAACACCTTTTCCCCCTTGGCCAAAGTAAATATATCTTTCTCTACAAACAAACTCCTTCTGGGCATTCCGCAGCATTCTGGATGCCTCTGCACAGCAGTTAGAGGTTGAGGCTTTAATTTCACATAAACAGAGGAGGCAGACTGCTCTCCCTAGTTCCCCTGCTTATTCTCCTCAAAGTGGGTAAGAAAACTTCAGTCAAAGTTGAAATCCACATTAGGAGAACCTAGGCCAATTTTAGAAAGCTCATTTGACTAAAGATGATTTTCTGACCTGCCATCTCGCACTTATGGTCAAATTTCTCTGACTGGGGATCTTTCCCTGAGAAAGAGCAGCAGTAGGAATCTGGCATAGATCTGTGCAGATCACAGATTGAAATGTCAGTTGAGGTCTCCTAGGGAAGATGACAAGTAAGGAGCAGTCAGTTCATGAGTGTAAAGTCATGTAGTGAAAGTGAAAGTGTTAGTTGCTCAGTCATGTCTGACTCTTTGGGACTCCATGGACTGTGGCCTGCCATGCTCCTCTGTCCATGTGATTCTCCAGGCCAGAATATGCAGTGGGTTGCCATTCCCTTCTCCAGGGGATCTTTCCACCCCTGGATTCAAACCCAGATCTCCTGCATTGCAGGCGGATTCTTTACCAATTGAGCTACCAGGGAGGTTGCTGTGTGCATTCTGCCTCGGTTACTTCTCCTAGTCATTTAGTATTTACTACTACTTCATTGAGAGTAAATTTTTAGAGGAACCAAAACCAGCTACTCTCATTTGAACTTTTCCCCCCTCCATTTCCTTCTACCAGTCCACCTTTGGGCTCTTTTTGAATTTGTTAGCACCGGTGAGTAAAAGTTGAGGGAGAGGAAAAGAATGGCAAATCTTGCTTAGTCATGCTAGGTGAAATGTTCTGGGGAGTAGACCTGGAAACACGTGCCAGAGTTCTGAAAGAAGTATTGCTGACTTCCAGGCTTCATGTGTGTGGATGGTGAAGACCAGGAACGAGCAGCAGGACTAGAGACGTCTGGCTCCCCACATGGGTGTGAGCTGCCGTGTGCACGCTGCCTCACTTACTTCTCCTAGGGAAACTTACGCACCGAGAGGCTCTGCTTCTACGCTGTGTAAGCTGAAACGTGCCAGGCTTGACCTGGACAGACTTTAGGAAACACATGAGATGGAAGGTGTGTTCTGAAGTCTACACCATTGCTTTTCCGGTTCAAGTCTAGCAATCTTGTTTTCCTGTCAAAATAGAAGGCAGAGCCTTATCGGCAATACAGAAGAGACTGTCTTTACACACAGAATCTGTACCCGGAGACTGGATATCAAGTTAAATCATTCCTTTGAAACGTCTCAGCTGCTTGAACCAGATAAGATTTGTAAACTCCAGGCTCAAGGTAGGAGCTGATATGTCCCAAATTGTACTTTTCTAACATTCCCATGGATTTCCAGTTTGATTGCATGTCACCTAATGATGGATGGCATTGAGCCTTCAAGTCTGAGAAAGTGCCTTAGAAAAAGTAAGTAGTTGGGAAAATAGGGCATTCTTTTTGAATAACTATCAGCAATTTCTTTGTGAAATGTGCAGATTCTAAAATGAGAAACTTCTCAAATTTTTAAAGTGAAAAACATTTTTACTTATGGCAGCTGAAGAAAGTATGCCCTGAATTAGGGGTTACCAGGGAGAACGGTGCACATTAACTCATTTGCCATTAAGTGGGACCCGAGCAGCACAGGAACCATGAACAGCACAACTATTGCCCAACATTTGATGTAGCCAAAGTGAGGATTATTTCTTCTAATTAGTTTGTGTGTTGTGTGGGGAAAGGGGAGGTAGGAAAAGATCACAAAATAATTGCAGGCCTTCCAAACGTGTGATTGTTTGTTGTTGTTTAATTGCTAAGTCATGTCAGACTCTTTCACGACCCATGGACTGCAGCCCGCCAGGCTCCTCTCTCCACAGGATTTCCCAGGTAAGAATACTGGAGTGGGTTGTCATTTCATTCTCCAGGAAATCTTCACAACCCAGGGATGAAACCCTTGTCTCTTGCATTGGCAGGTGGATTCTTTGCCTCTGAACCACCAGGGAGCTGTTTACTGTGGTTCAAATGTATGTGGGACTGCCACTGGGTAGGCTGATACAGCAGAGCAGAACCTCAGTGAATTCATGGCTGTCCCAGTGTTTTTTCCAATCTCATGTTTACCAGTAGTTCTGAAAGTTCTAAAGCAATTTTTAATAAAATGTACTCTATATTATTTCAATTTCCCATTCTATGCCTAGCACAAGACTGCTAAAATTGCTTAAAAGCTACCTATTATTGCTAAGAATGAATAAAATAGTTGACTCTATTTACTGCTTTTTTATTTCTAGATAGTCCAGAATTTTATTTTCCATAGTTTTATGATGATTAGTGCCTGGGTTCATTTTGGCAGTTGATTATTAATGAATTCTGAAACATTCGCTTGGGACATGACAATGAATAAGGCACAGCCTGTGTCCTCAGGGACTCATTGTCTAGTGTGGGCGACAAAGGAATAGACAACTAACCACAAAGTGCTGGAATAAATTCTGTGGATAGAGTGCTGGTCAAGGGAGAAGGCACAGGAGGTACTTCCCTGTGCCTTTTTTCCCCTGGTAGACTTGAAGAACTTGAACCTCCTGTAGAAAACAGACATGCTCATACCGGGGTCATCAGGAAAGAATATTTCCACATCAGAGAATATAATGCTAGAATGTGGGCTTCCTTGGCAGCTCAGTGATAAGGAACCTACCTGCCAATGCAGGAGGTGTGACTTCAATCCCTGAGTTAGGAAGATCCCCTGGAGAAACAAAAGGGAGACCACTCCAATATTTCTGGGAAGTTCCATGGACAGGGGAGCCTGATAGGCTACAATCCATTGCAAAAGGGTTGCAAAGTATCCGACTTAGCTACTGAAAAGCAACAAGGGAAAATAAAAATAAAAATTTGCCCGAGAAAGAAAGTAACTGTGGTACACTTCATGGCTTAGTAGTTAGCCGTGTTTACTGCTTCTCAGGAGGGCTTCTTAGTACCTTAGGCATTGTTTTGAAGCAATGTCCTGCCCGTTGCAGGACTTCTAGCATCCCTGGCCCTCATCCACTAAATGCCACTGGCCCATCCCCTCCCACCCANGATGGCAGATGGGGGAAGCCCAGCAGAAAGATGTTTTCATTTCCAGCCTCAGCTTTACTGATCAGAGGCCACTGTTACACCTGCACCAGCACAAAAGACCCAGTGGGCTTGAATCCACTGGCTAAATCCCAGGGCCAGGCTTCACCGTCTTGGGGTGAAGAGAAGGAATGGACCTAAGAAGTTATACTGTAAAGGCCAAGATCATCCCTTCTGCTACTGGGGATTAGTGAGCAAGACTCCAGCCCTCTGGGGGAGAGGCTACTTTGACTTACCCCAAAGTTCCCTACTGGCAGACGCTGAAATTGCCAAACACTATAAGCTGCCTATTAGCCTCTCCACCCGGAGACATTCATCCACAAGCCCTGCCTTGAGGGCCTTCAGGGCAACCTCTTCCAGGAGGACACAGGGGAAGAACAGGAAGATATAAAGTGACACAGAGGCAGAAGGTTAAACAGCAGGGCATCCAGACCCTGCCCTGGGTTTCTGGGGAGAGTATTCCTCTGGCTGGGGACACAGGAGCCTAAAGGCTGTGTCTCATCCCCACAAGCCAGGGAGTGAGGGATGTGGAGGGGACCACTGGCCACATTCCCCGCTGATGGGATGCCTTGGCCATGGACTTGGGCAATTGATAAACCTAAAGCCACCCCACTTACATGGGTTGGGAATGCCTCGATTGTGGAGATTTCAGTTGGAGACTTCTCCTAACAGGAGGATAAGGGGACGCAGCTGGCTTCAGATCAAGTTTTAAAGGAGAGAAGGTACCAGTATCCTCTGACTAGGTATCCCCTTCCTACTCCCCTATACTATCCTCTCTCCATCCCAGCAAGCACGCATATTAACATGCTACCTCCTCAGGTAACAGCTACATTTTACCAGGAATCTTCTGGAGACCAAGCAATCACGCAGGAGAAGCTCTCTAATATGAAAATTCCTGGCTAGTCTGTGGGAGGGGTACCGAGAGGCCCTGAGACAGAGCAAACTGAGTGATGCCTTTTCCCTAAGAAGGACACCCTCAGCTAACACCACGCTGATAGATCCACTGCTATTTGGGTCTGGCACAGTCTCTAAGAAAGAGCCCTGGCTTTGCAGTTATACCTAAGCTTGAATTCTGTGTTCTGGTTCTTGGTTGAAGGACCTCTGGCCAGTGACATGAACTCTCCATGCTTCTGCTTCCTCGTCTGTGATCTGGGAAACACACAACCCCCTGAAACCACTGCCAGAAGATCACCCATCACAATGCTGGCACCATGCGGGTCCTACGACGCCCCTGTTCTCTGCCCCCCGGGTAGGTAGCATGTGCAAAGGAAAAGAGCTAACCTCTAGAATGAAAACACACTGGAATATGTTCATCATTCCAACCAGCTGAGAAGCTGGGGAGGGAGAGGGCCTCTTTGAGGGAAGGATATTAGCAGTTCCAGCCAACCAGAAGTCCCTCATCACCTTTAATTCTCCCAGAGGGAGCCTGTCCAGGTTGAGTTATCTTCTGTCGGCAAGAAAAGCAGCTCTGGCCCTTTTAACCCAACACGGATCATAGAGCAGAGAAAATATAACAGCCCCAAACCACTAAGCACTCTTCAACTAGATTTTCCCAGCCCTGCCAAAGAGGCAAGCGGCGGCCACAGTTAAAGGAATGATATGTATATTTTCCGGAGGAAGTGGAAGACTGACGCGGCCGGGAGCTCAGGGGAACTAGCCGGGCATCAGCCCACGTGACCTTAGACAGAAGCCCCGGCCAGGAGGCGGCCGCCGAGTCAGGGTTCCTGGAGGTGGATGGCTATGCCGCGGGCCAGGGCACAGGGACGTTCCACCTCTCTCCATCATCTGTCCCCTGACTGCTCTGATGGTGGGTTGCCTTAACGTATGCACAAAAATGGCAAGTCTCATCATTCACCCAGATGGTGGGAGCTCCCAAACTGTTCCTTCTCGAGAGACAGCTGTTCCACCGCTGGGCCATATGGCTGCCCTTGCTCTGCGTCCTGCTCTGGGAAATGGACCATTTTCCCCAGGCAGCTTCCCAGATCAGGATCATCTCTCGTTCTTAGCAGGGAATTAAGACCTCCAGCCGAGGCGTCTACACTGCTCCACGTGTCGTTTGTACACACGTCAGACTGGCATTTCAAAGCTCAATCAAGGTAAATACAGGGGCCAAGGCATGGTGGCTTTGCCTCCTACTCAAAGGGAAAGTCTACCACCATAGGCTCAGAGGGAGGCTGCCCAGGAGTCAGCTCACCTCTTCTCTGCTCATACACTCTGAATTGCAGGCTGGGAATGACCTTCAGGGCTCATCCTGTCTGCCTCTGATACAGGCTCATTTCAAAACAGAGACAGACAACCGTCCACCTTCCACCATTTGAACTGTGAATTATTAGCAAAGACTTTTAAGACAAGCTTGTGATTCAGGAATTCGTGGACCTTCTCAACGGAAGATTAAAAGCATCAGTGGGCAGAGACGCTTCCTGCCACTGGCAGCCTAGGTTCTCCAACCCCTCTCTGGGACAGCTGGAGGCTGAACTTCTGATGATGCAGATGTAGTATTTTTTCTTTTTTTTAATTGAGGTATAGTTGAGTTACAATCTTGTGTTAATCCCTCCCATATACCAAAGTGATTCAGTTATACATATATTATATACACATTCTTTTTTATATTCTTCTCCATCATGGTTTATCATAGGATATTGAATATCGTTTCCTGTGCCATTCAGTAGGACATTGGTTTTTATCCATTCTCTCTATAATAGTTTGCATCTGGTAACCCCAAACTCCATTCCTCTCTTCCCCCATTCCCCTCAACAACCACAGTCTGTTCTAATTTGTGTCACATTTTAGATTCAACATATATGTGATATCATACGGTATTTGTCTTTTTCTGACTTACTTCACTTGGTATGATAATCTCTAGTTGAATCCCACTTGGATAATTTCATTCTTTTTTATGACTGAGTAGTATTCCATTGTATATCTGTACCATGCAGATGTAGACTCTCTATCTTCGCTTTCTAGGTGGAAATACCGTAGTCCGTGCTGCACCCTGGAGCCAGCAGAGCCGTGACTGGGACCTCATCACTTACAAAGCTCATCTGTACACTCGATGTCTCCACCCACTTTGCAACATGTACTGTGTACTGAACAATATGTATCTGCTATTCTTTCTGACAGTTTCAGACATTTTCTTTAAGAAGCCAGGGAAGGGGGCTTATGTACCTCCCAACCCTTGACTCTTTCCCAGATCTGAACATTGTGATTCCTTTGCCCTTGGCCTAACAAAGACATTCTCTAAGCATTATCCTGCCATCGTGGCTAACAAAAGTTGAAGTTATTAAGCACTTACTGTGTGCCAGGTACTATTCCAAGCATTTTATATGAGTTTGCCCACCTAAGTCTCACAAGCCTAAATGGAAGGTACTATTATTATTCCCATTATACAGATGAGGAAAGTGAGGCTCTGAAAGTAAATGTATAGGTTCCCCAGATCAGGCTTCATCCCATCAGGCAGTAACAACTAGAGTAGCAACTGAGCAGGACAGGTGTTCTGGCTAGGGAGTGGGTGACCTGCAAGGGTCACACAGGCAGCTGCAGCCAACAGCATATCAATTAAATCCTACCAACCCTCAAATCGATGCACGTGAGTCTGAGTGAACTCCAGGAGTTGGTGGTGGACAGGGAGGCCTGGCATGCTGCGATTCATGGGGTCACAAAGAGTCGGACACGACTGAGCGACTGAACTGAACTGAACCCTCAAACTCCAAAGATGTCAGCTAAGGTCAAATGCAGCCTTATTGTAGCTAAGCCTGCAGGCCATTGGCTGTTACAGAATGGTTATGAGCATGAAACTGACACCAGATGCCTGGATTGACTTCCAGGTGTATCACTTCATTGCTGTGTGACCTTGGACGAGTTCTCTAAGCATTCTGTGCCTTCATTTTCTCATCTATGAAATGAGAATGTTAACCCTACCTACTCCATAGGGTTGTGGTGAGGATTAAATGAGTCAGTATGGAAACGAGCTGGGAGAGTAGCATTGCCATATATACACTGCTGCTGCTGCTGCTGCTAAGTCGCTTCAGTCGTGTCCAACTCTGTGCGACCCCAGAGACAGCAGCCCACCAGGCTCCCCAGTCCCTGGGATTCTCCAGGCAAGAACACTGGAGTGGGTTGCCATTTCCTTCCACCGTGTGTAAAATAGGTAGCAGAGGGAAGCTGCTGTATAGCTTAGGGAGTGCAGCTCGCTGCTCTGTGATGACCTAGAGGGTTGGGATGGGGTGTCAGAGGCTGAAGAGGGAAGGGCTATATGCATACATAGAGCTGATTCACTTTGTTGTATGGCAGAAACTAACAGCATCGCAAAACAATTACACTCCAATAAAAATAATAAATTGGAGAAGGAAATGGCAACCCACTCCAGTACTCTTGCCTGGAAAATCCCATGGACGGAGAAGCGTAGTAGGCTACAGTCCATGGGGTCGCAAAGAGGTGGACACATACATAATTAAAAGAAATGAGGTGCAGCATGCAGGCTGTGCTAGATGAGTTAGCTGTGACGGTAACATGGGGAGAAGGAGAAGATTGTTATTTCTACCTTCCNATTCATGTCAATGTATAGCAAAACCAATACAGTATTGTAAAGTAAAAAAAATAAAATTTAAATTAAAAATAAAATAAAATGAGCTTAAAGGTAGCAGTGGAGGCATGGAGACTAACTAGGAGTAAGCTGGGAATATATTTTCATCTATCTGTCAGTCTATCCATCTACTCATACGTCCATTTTGCAGAAGGTGACAATAAGCTTAGGAGACTTAGAGAGGTTAATAAGCCATCGAGGTCACAGAGCCAGCAGAGAGAGGAGCCAGAAAGCAGTCTGACTCCAGCCCCAGAGCCCCTGATCACTCCTCTTTGCTGCCTCTAAAAGAGCAAGTGAGAGGAAAGCGTGAAGGGAGTGGGCCACAGACAAGAGGGAGTCCATGAGATGCTCTCTGAAGGTGGCTTCTACCTTCTGACCCTCTAAGCGTTGCCTAGGGGATATTGTGGCTGATGTGATTCATACAGCTCTGCTCTCAGATTGCTGTAAGAGGGCAGATGAATGCAGGGGCCACTACAGAGCTGCTAAGAGAAGAGAGGGAGCTAAGACTGAGTCTCTGGCTTCAAGTGCTGTTCTCAGAGTGAAAAAAGAGGCCTGAAGAATTGTATGTTTCATACGGCTGATCCCAGGGCACTGTTTCAAACAGGAATGGCCTGTTTATTTAGAACTTCCACCCTAGTCATTTTTTCTTAGGACCCACCTGTGTAGTGATTCTCTGTGAATATATTTGAAAGTAATGTTATCCCCAAAGTAGTTTGGTTTAGATTTTTCAGCTTTTATTTTTTTCTTGGCACAAGGACATCTTTCCTCAAACTCTGTTTCTTACCTCTATCATATACCTTGTATATCATGTTTTATATAGACATTAATGCTATTTTAATCACAGTGTAATCTTTTCTCCTTGGAGAAAGTTGGAAAAAAATTATAAAATTACAAATAAGAAATTGAAAGTCTCTGTAATTCCACCACAAAAAGACAGCCACTGATTGTACCTGAGTGGTGCCATCTCCTGCATACACCTGAGACATTAAGCATGTGATGAAAACTTTCATCTATAAATCTGCAGCCCTCATCAGGGCACCTGGCACAGCTGACACTCAGTAAACGCTTGGTAAAGCTTTAGTTAGGCATCTGGTATTTAAGTAAAAGATGCATCTAAAAATGCAAGAAGTAGCTAGCTAGTCCACTTCGGCAGAGAGGTGAGGAATCTTTGAAAACTCTACACACCAGCTTTAAATCACCAAGAACACTTTCAAAATTTTCAAAAATCCTTTCTGCTATCTCTGCTATCTTGCTCCTTTTCTAAAATTTGTCCTTTACAATGGAGCAATATTCTCTTCAATTTTCACTGAATAGTTCTCATAGCCTCACGAACTCCTTGGGCTCATTTCCATCTTCATGTCTCCCTGTCTCCTAGCAGGGTCTTTTCTCTTGCTGTTCTGCTTCCCAGGTGGTGCTAGTGGTAAAGAGCCCTGCTGGCCAATTCAAGAGATATAAGAGACATGGATTCCATCCCTGGATCAGCGAGATCCCTGGGAGAAGGGAATGGCAACCCACTCTAGTAGTCTTACCTGGAGAATCCCATGGATGGAAGAACCTGGTGAGCTACAGTCCATGGGGTTGCAAAGAGTCAGACACGACTGAAACCACTTAGCTCACATGCACAATGCTGTTCTGTTGTCTATTGCTTATCCATCCTTCCAGTTCCAGCTTGAGTCCGCTCTTCCACCCGTGTGCCTGACTACTTGACTTCATTTATTTCCCTTTCTTGACTAAAGTCTTCAGCCCCTAGAGCCTGCAGCTTAGTGCTTCTTATGGCTGATTTGAACCATACACCATAATTACACCTGGCTTTGCTTTCTTTCTCCTTAGTAGAAGACTTTACACAAGGTAGATACTGGTATCTCAGACTGATTACTCAAGACTGCTGAAAATGCCGGAAAATCCCCTCTGTAGAGGCATTGAACCATATACCATAATTACACCTGGCTTTGCTTTCTTTCTCCTTAGTAGATGACTTGACACAAGGTAGATACTGGTAGCTTAGATTGATTACTTGAGACTGCTGCAAATGCAGGAAAATCCCCTCAGTAGAGGCAGGCCTTGGAGATATTGTGGCTTTGGTTCCAGACCACTGCAATAAAGCTGATATCACAATAAAGCAAGTCACATCTTTTTTTTTTTTTTTTTNTACACAAGGTAGATACTGGTATCTCAGACTGATTACTCAAGACTGCTGAAAATGCCGGAAAATCCCCTCTGTAGAGGCATTGAACCATATACCATAATTACACCTGGCTTTGCTTTCTTTCTCCTTAGTAGATGACTTGACACAAGGTAGATACTGGTAGCTTAGATTGATTACTTGAGACTGCTGCAAATGCAGGAAAATCCCCTCAGTAGAGGCAGGCCTTGGAGATATTGTGGCTTTGGTTCCAGACCACTGCAATAAAGCTGATATCACAATAAAGCAAGTCACATCTTTTTTTTTTTTTTTTTGGTTTCCTGGTGCATGTGGAAGCTCTGTTTATACTATACTATAGTCTGTTAAGTATAGCATTGTTTAAAAAATGTACATACCCTAATTTAAAAATGCTTTATCACTAAAAACTGCTAACTATCATCTGAGCATTCTATGAGTCATAATCTTATTAAGAGTGTAGGATCTTGTCTCAATGTTGATGGCTGCTGACTGATCACAGAGATGGTTGCTGGAAGCTGGGGTGGCTGTGACAATTTCTTAGAATAAGACAGCAGTGAAGTTTGCCACATCGATTGACTCTTCCTTTAATGAACGATTTCTCTGTAGCACACAGTGCTCTTTGATTGCATTTTACCAAAGCAGAACTTCTTTCAAAATTGGAGTCAATTCTCTCAAACCCTGCTGCTGCTTTATCAACTAAGTTTATGTGATATTCTAGATTGTCGTGTCAATAGTCTTTATAGCATCTTTACCAAGAGTAGATTCCATCTCAAGAAGCCACTTTCTTTGCCTATTCATAAAAAGCAACTTCTTAATTCGTTCAAGTTTTACCATGAGATTGCAGCAATTTAACCACAGCCTCAGCTTCCACTTTTAATTCTAGTTCTCTTGCAACTTCCATCACAGCTACAGTTACTTCCCTTGCTGAAGTCTTGAACCTCTCAAAGTCATCCATGAAGTTTGGAATCAGTTTCTTTCAAACTCCTGTTAGTGTTAATATTTTCACCTCTTCCCATGAATCACAAACATTTTGATGACATCTAGAATGGAGAGTCTTTTCCAGAAGAGTTTCAAATAACTTTTCCCAGATCCAGCAGAAGAATCACTGAGGCAGCTGTAGCCTTACGAAATGTATTTATTCAATAATAAGACTTGAAAGTTGAAATGACTTCTTGATCTATGGGCTACAGAATGGATGCTGCTGTTAGTAGGCATGAACAAATCTTTAATCTTGTACATCTCTCTTAGAGCTCTTGGGTGGCCAGGTGTGCTGTCAGGGAGGGGAAATACTTTGAAAAAAATTTTTTTTTTTTTTTCTGAGCAGTAGCTCTCAAAAAGTGAGCTTAAAATATTTAGTAAACCATACTGTAAACAGACGTGCTGTCACCCAGGCTTTATTGTTCCACTGACAGAGTGCAGGCAGAGTAGAATTTGTGTAATTCTTACGGGTTTGACTAAGTAACCACTGACTTCTATTGAAAGTTATCTGCTGCATTAGGCCCTAATAGGAGAGTCAGCCTGCCCTTTGAAGCCAAGGCATTGACTTCTGTCTAGCTATGAAAGTCCTAGACCCTCTAGGACTGTTTCATTTTACATTGAAAATCTGTTATTTAGCATGGTCACATTCATTATAATTGTCTTAGCTAGATCTTCTGCTTAATTCGCTGTAGGTTCTGCATCAGCAACTGCTGTTATGCAAACAGCTTATTTCCTTAAACATCATGAATCAACTCAGCTACAAACTTTTCTTCTTCACCTTCTTTACCTCTCTCAGCCTTTGTAGAATTAAAGAGTGTTAGAGCCTTGATCTGGATTAAGTTTTGTCTTAAGGTGACGTTGTTGTTGGCTAATCTTCTGTTCAGACCGCTAAAACTTACCCTGTATCAGAAGTAAGGCTGTTTTGCTTTTGTATCCTTTGTGTGTTCACTGAAGTAACACTTTTAATCTCCTTCAAGCGCTTTTCTTTTACATTCACAACTTGACTTAACTGTTTGGCACACAAGCTATAGCTTTCAGAGTATCTTAGCTTTCTGTATGCCTTCTTCACTAAGCATAATCATTTCTAGTTTTTGATTCAAAGTGAGAGACGTGTGACTCTTCCTTTTACTTGGAGGCCATCATGTTTATGAAGTGGTTTAATTCTTACATCGTTGTGTCTCAGGGGATAGGAAGGCCGGAGGAGTGGGAGAGAGACACAGTAGCAGCCAGTCATTGAAGCAGTTGGAACACATACAATATCTTAAGTTAATCATTAATGGATGAGGTTCACAGTCTTGAGAACAATTACAGTAGCAACATCGAAGATCATGGATTACAGATCACTATAACAAATATATTATAATGAAAAAGCTCAAAATATTGCTAGAATTACCAAAAATGACACAAAAATCTGAAGTGAGAAAATACAGTGATAAAAATGGTGGCAATAGACTTGTTGGAGGCAGTGTTGCCACAAAGCTTCAATTTGCATAAAACACAGTATCTGCAAAGTACAATAAAGTGAAGCATAATAAAATGAGATCTGCTTGTAGCCAATCCTAAATTTGAGAGATGGTTTCTTGGTAATGCTAAGAGTAGGCTATGAAAAATGCTCTTTCAAAGAAGTGAAGGATCAGATACTGGGCCTTTGGGTGTTTTTGTTTGTTTGTTTTTGGTAGAGCTCAAAAGAGACATGAAATACAGAGTTGTTTTATTTGGAATCTGTGGATTAGCCACAGATTAACAACCATGCGGGTTTCCCTGGTGGCTCAGAGGTAAAGAATGTGCCTGTAATGCAAAAGATGTGGGTTTGATCCCTGGTCCAGGTAGATCCCCTGGAGAAGGAAATGGCAACCCACTCCAATATTCTTGCCTGGGAAAACCCATAGACAGAGGAGCCTGGGGGGCCACAGTCCATGGGGTTGCAAAAAGTCAAACACAACTTAGCGAATAAACAACAAGCAGTCACATGAGTTGAAGAGGGCAGCTTACCTTCTGAAATCTCTAAGCATGTAAAAGCACAAGAGTTTAATCTCTGCAGTAAACCTGCCTTCACCAGATATAAAATAAGTGGGAGGAAAGTGAAATAATACAGTCCGTCTGAAGACCCTCGAGCCCAGAAATGTTTAATTAAAGCTCTCAGAAAACAACAACCCCAATAACAACAGATACTTCAGTTTAGTTTGTGGGCTAGGGGGATTTGCAGAGCAGGAAGGATAAGCTCACCCAACCATTTTGGCTTTCCCCTGGATACTGTTACCCTTGTAAAAACCCAGACCTGGCCACCAGGGAGAAGGCTCACACCACTTCCTTGTTTCCTCTTGCTTTGCAGTTTTGCAATCACCCCCTACACATGGGTATGTGAACTGAACAGCAGCACAGGTAAGCGTGCAAACAGGCTGAGGTCGTTCCCAAGCTGGTCGTTCAGGCTAGTGGAACAGATTCTCTGAGACACTGCATTGGCAGCTCATTAACGAGAATTTCTGGTGGTTTGAGTTAAGATTTATGGTGTAGTCTTCCTCCACACTCCTTTTGTGAGATATTTTACTTCCAGACTAGGAAGATTGCTCACGTCTGATGCTCAAGAGTGTGGCACACCGAGAAGCTGCATAACATCCTGCCGCGGCTATGGAGCAGCTCCTCGGGGTGGCCAGTAAGGGGAACTGGGTACTGATGCCTGCAGGCCCTGAGCTGGGAGGCATGTGAAATTCTGAAAGTATTGTTATTGCTTAGTTTTTGTCATTTAGTTGCTAAACTGTGTTGGACTCTTTGCAGTTCCATGGACTGTGGTCTGCCAGGCTCCTCTGTCCATGGGATTCTCCTGGCAAGAATATTGGAGTGCGTTGCCATTTCCTTCTCCAGGGGATCTTCCTGACCCAGGGATCAAACCAGTGTCTCCTACTTTTGCAGGAGGATTCTTTACCACTAAGCCACCTGGGAAGCCCGTTCTGAATGTATTTCCTGCACCAAATTGGCACTGGAGTAAATGTGGTAAATTCTATTGATTCAACTTGGGGATCACAGATCCTGTTTTCCTTTGAATTTCTTTCTTTCTTTTTTGCATTTAAATTAGATAACAAATTATCTCTTCCTGTATGGATTTAGCAGATGACTTATTTAGATGACACCATATCTCCATTTTTGGAAGAAGCTTTCCCAAACTGATTGACTCACACTCAAGCTGGCCTTTCAGCCTGAAGGATGAGGTTAGAGCAGATACTCACTGTTGACATTTTCTCTGAGGCTGTGTTGTGTTTGTTGTTTGGATCCTCTGTATGTCTGCCTCCTGCAGTACATATTTCTTTCTTTCCCCCAGCTTTATTGAGGTATAATTGACTTCAACAAATAAAGTAAATAAAAATTGCATTTCAGATATACATGATGATTTGATGTACGTCTACATTGTGAAATGATTACCACAGCCAATAAGCTTTTATTTGTTTGTGGTGAGCACAGTTAACATCTACTTACTCTCTTTAGCAAATTTCAAGTATATAATATGCTATTAGTACCTGTGGGCTTCCCCGGTGGCTCAATGGTAAAGACTCTGCCTGCCAATGCAGGAGACATGGGTTTGATCCCTGATTTGAGAAGATACCTTGAAGAAGGAAATAGCAACCCACTCCAATAAGCTTGCCTGGGAAATCCCATGGACAGAGGAGACTAAGGGGCTATAGTCCATGGGGTGGCAAAGAGTCAGATATGACTTAGCAACTAACCAGCAACAAAGTAGAACCTATAGTCATCACGCTGTATATTGGATCCTCAGAACTTATTCATGATGTGTATTACTTGAGTGCTCCTGCAAGGTAATATCCTGGTTGGATGGAATAGGGGAAAGCAGATGACATATAAAATACCTCTGGCCTTGAGGTCCTCAATTAGTAGAAGAGATTGGACATACCTTCCCAGCTTTTATGCCAGACAGAATCCATTTTGTATGTATATATAGGTAAAGTGCTCTGGGTGATCAGAAAGAGAGAGAATACCGAGGCTGTTGAGGCTAGGAGAAGCTTAGCAAAAAAGATGACATTTATGCCTGGCTTTGAAGGCTAAGCCTGGTTTCTGAAAGAGGCTTTGGGAATGGATATGAACAAGTACAGTCCAAGAAAAGCTCCAAACCCTATAAAACCTAGAAGAATCTGTAATTTTATACAGCCAGAGAAGACGCAATATGAAGTAAGGGGCTAAGAGCATGTATCCCCAGAATCTGACAGCCAGGGTTCCACTTCTGCCTCTGCCCCTCCTGGTCAGTAATTTTGAGCAGATTACTTCGCTTCTCTCAGCTGAAGTGTTCTCATTTGTATGGAAACCCTCAGCACTGCTCACATTATCTCCTAGGTCCTGCCCATTCATGACCATCTTGGCTTTAGCTGACAGTAGGTACTCCAGCATCCAATGTCCCTGTTTTCTTCACTGAGTCCCCAGGTTGGACTTGGGCAGTGTTGGGCAGCCCCTTCTCTCCCTGAAACCTCCCCCACCCCCTTCTCTTATCCTCTACCCATTCCATCCATTTCAGTGCCCCATCTCCCTCAGGTGGTTGCCTCCAGTCTGAGCACTGGAGCAGTGTTTCTAGCTTTAGATACCCTAGGTATGAGTGGCTCTAGTGTTGTCACATTCTGTAAATTGTAGCATCTGCAAGACAAGACAACTTTTCTCTTGCTGATATTGGTCAGCTTCTCAGACAGTAACATATTCAGAAGCTCTGGCTATTTACACTGTCAGATCTTCCTTCTTCTCAGGGGTGAGGAAGAGGAAGAAAGGGGAGGGATATGAAATGAGCTAGAACTGCATCCTTCCACAGATACAATAAAGACAATGAAAGTGTTTGTCTCACAGGTAATTCCCCAAGATCAGATGGAAATAATGTAAGCAAAGCCCATGACACAGTTCCAGGCACAGGGCAGTCTTTCAATAACTATTAGCAGTGATAGCATTGTATCTATATTCTAGGGGCTAGATGACCTGAATAGTTGAGATAAAACTATAAAGTCCTGAGAAGCAGAATTTTACCCATCTTCTCCCCATAGGGTTACCTCTCTGCATCTTAGTTTCCTCCTCTGTTAAATGGAGGTGATAATAGTATAGTACATGTGCACAGATTGGTTCTGAGGATGTAAAAACATGTAGAGAGAGCTTAGAACAGTGTCATGTACACAGTAAATCCCATCTGTGTTTGTTTTATCATTATTATTACCAGAGACTTCCAAGTTTCTATGTCTTTGTGCAAACATCGATTACCAAGGAAGAGAATTGAGCTGCCTATATTGAGCTGGGTGTCACTTTGGGATAAGCTGGTTGGGGCAGAGGTGAGAAGATTATTTGGTACAGACAATGGAACCCATATCACTGTCTTGACAGAGAAGACAGACCCCATAGGAGCTGCCTACTGTAGTCAATATTCCTGTTTTACAGATGAGGCAACTAAGTAAACATCAGATACGTTAGATTACGTGCTCAAGGTCACATTGAGTCATCAGTGAGATGTAGAACTTAGATTAAAATAGAAATTTCTGTTCCTTTTCCAGCCTACAATCTCTCCATCTACAGTCTGTTGTGTCCCCTTGTGCTCCTCTGAGCATGTATAAACAGCTACCTTTAAACCAATCACCATGATGTGGCAGGTTCTTCTTATTGGAAGAAAACATAAGTGATAAATGATAGCAAAGGACAGTAATATGCTAATGTTTACTTCACAGTAAACTGAAGAGAGAAAACCTGAAGTTCACTTTCTCATTTTAAATTAGGTTACACAGGCTATTAAGTCAAGACATAATATATTTTTAGATTTTTGGACAGAGTGTACAATAGCCAGAACTTATTGCTATGCAAATGAAAACCAGACATTCAAGGTTAAACACCAAACATCGCACTTAAAACTAACCTTACCACCAACATCAGCCTTGCAAGAGAGGATGGAAAGGCTATTAGGCATTTATCTTGACTTTTTTCACCATATAATTACCTTCTAGAAGCTTTCTATCCATAATGGAACTATCTATTTAGTGTCTTAAAAAAATTGTCAGGAAGTAGAAGTTGTCTTGCATTTGGAACTGTTACTGATTGTAAGTTTTCTTATTATGAAGATCATTATCTCAGTGTAACTTTGTCTCTTTCTTTTAATTAAATAAACACAGCTCATCCAGTCTGAGGGTGTAGCATTGAATAGATGTGAAGAGGCTGTGTAGAAAACTCTGCAAGTTCTGCATGTTCACAGATGAAAAAAAAAAAAATTCTCAGCTTTGCCAGTGAATGTTCTTGAATAAGAAAGGACAACAGAAATGCATACATTTTATAGATTTTAATTCTCTAAGCACTCTTTGTTTCTACCAGTAGACTGAATGTTCCTTATGGGCAGAGACCCTGCCTGTTTGCTCATTAATGGTGCCCCACTGCCTTGCAAAAAGGTTTTCTGCTCAACCAGTATTTCTCAAGGTGAATTGGATTCCAAGAACTTTGGCTTGCATTCCCATTGTAATTACTATTTACAAATGAATAGCCGGATAGGGATTGGTTGAGGGTAGGAGGAGAAGGAGTGACAAAGGATGAGATTGCTGGATGGCATCACCAGCTCAATGGACATGAGTCTGAGCAAACTAGGAGACAGTGAAGGACAGGGAAGCCTGGTGTGCTGCAGTCCATGGGGTTCAAAGAGTCAACACAACTTAGTGACTGAGCAACAATAACAGACTGAGGCAGGAAAAAGTCAACTAACCTGTCTTAAAGTTAAAAAGCCAGTAAGTGAAAAGCAGAGGCTGGAACCCAGAGCTCATGTCTCTGAACCTGACCTATTTCTACAAGACAGGACAGGAGTTGCAGTTGTGGCAGCTTGTTCCTACTCCCACACCTATGGGGACTGATGTGAATAGTTTCAGAGAATTATTGTCTTTAGCTGCTGCTAAATCATTGCATGAATGTTCCAATATGAAAATATTTTAAAATTGATAATGAATTAAAAGATACCTGGAGTTGACTTGATATCTTTCTATTCCCCAAAACCAAGCCAAACATTTCCTAAATCCAGAGTAATGGCATTCATTATTGTTTTCTTTCTTTTTTTAAGAAGTCATCAGGGTCACACTTTGCTAAAAACTTCACAGTCATCAATAAGCAAGCTGCCACATGGTTCCCCCTAATCATTTTATCTATTGAATCAAAGTCCGAGACTCATGACAAATCTGCCTGAACTCCAAACATTATCATATTAGTTCAGTTCAGTTCAGTTGCTCAGTTGTGTTCAACTCTTTGAGACCCCATGGACTGCAGAGTACACCAGGCCTCCCTGTCCATCACCAACTCCCGGAGTTTACTCAAACTCATGTCCATTGAGTTGGTGATGCCATCCAACCATCTCAACCTGTCGTCCTCTTCTCCTCCTGCCTATCTTTCCCAGCATCAGGGTCTTTTCCAGTGAATCAGTCCTTCACATCAGGTGGCCAAAGTATTGAAATTTCAGCTTCAGCATCAGTCCTTCCAATGAATATTCAGGACTGATCTCCTTTAGGGTAGATTGGTTGTATCTCCTTGTTGTCCAAGGGACTCTCAAGAGTCTTCTCCAACACTACACTTCAAAAGCATCAATTCTTTGGTGCTCAGCTTTCTTTATAGTCCAACTTTAACATCCATACATGACCACTGGAAAAACCATAGCCTTGACTAGATGGACCTTTGGCAAAAGTAATGTCTCTGCTTTTTAATATGCTATCTAGGTTATCATATTATTTAACAGCAAATGCTTGCTTTCCCCAATCTCCAGAACTATAAGAAGCCTTAGCTTCTTGAATTTTTTAACTTTCACCATGGAACACATTTCTGATTTTCTTTTCATCTTGATCTATTTCTTTCCCTAATTTCTTTAAGTCTGGGTTATATTTAAGGTATAGTCAACAAGCAATTGTGTGTGTCTCGGAGTAGTTCATACTGGCTTGCTAGACTCACCTGTTAAATTTTTAAGAATTTTGCAAGCTAGTTATTAAATCAACCATTATTAAAACTTAAATTATTGGTGTGAGATGATACTTCATTAGAGTCTTGATTCACGTTTCTCTAATGATAAGCAATGCTGAGCATTTTTTCATGTGTTTATTAGCCATCTGTATGTCTTCTTTGGAGAAATGTCTGTTTAGGTCTTTTGCCGATGTTTTGATTGGGTTGTTTGTTTTTCTGCTATTGAGCTGCATGAGCTGCTTGTATATTTTAGAGATTAATTCTTGTCAGTTGTTTCATTTGCTATTATTTTCTCCCATTCTGAGGGCTGTCTTTTCACCTTGCTTGTAGTTTCTTTTCTTTTGCAAAATCTGTTAAGTTTAACTAGGTTCAATTTGTTTATTTTTGTTTTTATTCCCATTACTCTGGAAGGTGGGTCATAGAGGATCTTGCTATGATTTATGTTAGAGAGTGTCTGGATGGAGGGGACACATGTATACCTATGGCTGATTCATATTAGTGTATGGCAAAAACCATTACAATATTGTAATTATTCTTCAATTAAAACAAATTGATTAATTTCAAAACTTAAATTATTTAAATTACAATTAAATAGTATATTAAAAACAGGTAATAAATATGTAAAACTTCACTTCATAATTATTACATTTTACTGCTCTTATCTATGCTCTTGAAATTATTGGTCCATTGGTGGAATTACTATAGAGTGGTGTCCTCTTCCCAACTCTGTATCCAATGATTATATTAGCTTGAAGTCAGCCTTGGTGGGAGTATTTTCACCATGGAAATTGGTAAGCTGTACGAAGCAGAGATTTTTTTTCTTCTGTAGATCCGCTCATTAAGTGGGCTGCCATCTGTGGGGTCGCACAGAGTTGTACATGGCTGAAGCGACTTGGCAGCAGCAGCAGCATAGGTTTAGCCACAGGAAAATGACATGGCAGGCTCTGAGCCTCTGATTAATAACTATCTCACCTTGGGTGAGATGCCCAATCTCCCTACACTTTAGTTTCCTTGTCTTTAGAATAGGCTTGCTGTAAGAATCAAATAGTGGTATGCATATAAACCACTTATCATAATTCTTAGCTCATCACATGGAATACATTTAAAAAATATGGCTAACGTAAAAAAAAATATATATATATATATATATGGCTAACGTAATTATTAATAATGCCAGCCTTCTCTTCTTTCTTTATGTAGTAGGAAGAGAAAATATCTTTTCAAAGACAGCTGTTGTTGTTTTAGTCATCTACAAGAATAGCATACTTTGTCTTGTGGGTAGATTTTTCCATGTGTAAGAATATACCTTGATGGAGCTTGAGGAAACTTTTATGGGTGGAAAAGTGAAGCCACCTTTAACATAGACTGTTTGGGCAACATTAAGTACAATTTAAGACTGAATTTATTTGCATGGTGAAGGAATAAAAAGTTTGAGATCCAGAAAAGAGGAGTGAAAAAACAGCAGGATATGCAAAGAATTGCAGAGCTCTGACTGGAGTCTGTGGGTGGAGGTGGAAGAGCAAGTTAGCAATAGGGAACCAGACAAGGTTGAAGAACAACCCACCCACGGGAAAATTCCCTGTGATGGAGGTGGGGTGGAATGTACAATTTACAAGGTGAAGTTGCTTCTGGTCTTGACTTTATTTTCCTCCATTACCGCCATGTGCAGTAAAACTATGGAACATTGTGTTAGTGCTGCTTTGGGAAATCAGAAGGAGCTAATTATGTGGGTCATAGAAAATTCAATGGAAAGTAAAGGTATAATTAGAATGTAATCTGCACCCTACCAACCCTCATTTCTCGGGAACCTACAGAAATCTGAGTGCTTCCTGAGTCCACAGTATATGAGATGGAAACTTGAGTTATTTTCCTTAACTATTATAAGCAGATTTAGAAGACATCTAGGCAGCAGACTTGTGGGTACAAATAACAGTCTTAATCCAAATTCTACAGATATTGACCCCTAAACCTATATTTTTATCCTTAATCTCTCTCAAGCTGCAGTCTGCCTGTCTGAATGCCTGGTTAGCCTCTCTTCCTGTACTTCAAAATTAACAGATGAAACTTGAAGTCTGGGGTTCCCTGGTGGTTCAGTAGTAAAGAATCTGCCTGCCAATGCAGGAGATGAGGGTTTGATCCCTGATCTTAAAAGGTCCAACATGCCACTGAGCAACTAAGCCCATGTGCCACAACTACTGAGCCCATTCTCTTGAACCCAGGAGCTGAAACTGCTAAGACCACACACCACAACTAATGAAGCCTGCCCACCCTAGAGTGACGCCCTGCAACAAGAGAAGCCAGCACAATGAGAAACCCACACAGCACAGCTAGAGAAAAGCCTGCACAGCAACAAAGACCCAGCATAGCCATAGAAAAATAAATATCATTATATATATATGAAAATTGAAGTCTAACTGCCTCCGCAAACGTGTTCCTCTGCATTGATCTTTTTTATTAGTGGACCATTTCCTTCCAAGATGTTTGAAGTAAACAGCTATTAGAATAGGAACATGATAATTAATGTCCCCCAAACCCAATACACAAATTAAAAGAGTTACTACTGATGAACAGCCTTCCCTTTTCTCTAAAGGATTCTTGACAGTGTTAAAGGATTTATACCCAAACTATCTCCCACGAGTCAGACTAAAATTTTGTGAACCATCAGGGTTTTCCCATTTTACAGATCAGGAAACCAGTGTTCAGTAGCAGAGAGGAAGAGTCTAGTCATTCTCAGTCCATGAGCCATGGGTTGCTGGTCTTTTCACCCCAGGGCCAGCGTTCTTTGAGGCCAGTAGTTCCCCTTTTGCCTGAGGACCAGCTCTCTCACCTCAAGACCCTGGTGTCCATTGCTCTGCCATGTCAGTTCTTTCAATGAAGAGCTCCCTGGGTGGTCTATTGTGGAGTCAGTGTTGAGAACTGTTGCCTTAGAATTTGACTTTCTGGTCATTGGTGGTCTCCTATATGATATTAGTTGGCGACTGAACCTGTACTAGTGATTCTGAACAAAAAGAGAGAATCATATTAATTACATTTAAATGCCACTTAATTTTGCCTGAGCTAGTGTGATTATTGCTGTGAGAGTAATGGCTCACACGTATCACTGACTGAGATGATGTTTCTATTGTTTCCTACAAATCTTCGGTGTTTGGGTGATTTTCTTTCAGCAAGGGAAATTGTATAGTAAAGAACATGATGCTTTCAGAAAGCCTTTGTTTTATTTTGAGCTAGAAGGGGGAAGAACTAAAACCAAATAGGCTGGTGGCCTTGTGGGTGAAGCAGGACTTTTTTGCTTAACTAACGGATTTCCTGAAAAGCCAGATCTGTGGCTCTTGATGAACAGAGAATAAGCCAAGTGTAGACCCTTGATGGGGAGCACCTGGTGCCTGGTCTAATGCTGGAATTGAGTGGGGTGCGAATGCCTAGTGCCCGATATTGACAGTTAGCAGTCAATGCTTGTTCCCTTTCCATCTCTGTATTTCCACCTGGTAAACGTCTATGCTTTCCTCAGTCCCACAGTTAAAACCACCCTCTCTTGCCACCTTCTCTGAGGGGATTTTCTCGACTTGTCCGCACTGAATTGATTTTTCCTTCAGCATATTCCCATGATCATGAAGATGCCAGCCTGGTGGACATAGCTCTCTGCCCACCAAAAGCTCATGGTCACCTGGGAACGGACTGAAACTACCAAACTGACACACCGTCATGTGAAAGAATGAGGCGCCATGGGAACAAGCTGAAGACAGCACGATTTTAACCCACACTCCCTACACTGGAAGGCAAAGTCTCAACCACTGGACCACCATAGGTGTCTCACTCTTCCGATATTCTGCAGATGCCATCAAGTTTTATACATGTCATCAAGTGAACCCACTGGAGAATCACTGCCGTTATCACTGTGTATTATTTTTTTCCAAAGCATTTATGACTATCTGAAATTAACAAATTTGTTTACTGGTGTATCTCATCTTCCTTCACTAGAATATAGCAGACTTTAACATATTCTGTTCGTCCTTGTATATCCTACAATATCTAAAATAGTACCTGCCAAATAGTAGGTGTTCAATACATGTTTGTTAAAAGAATGAGCCCTCTTTATTGTCCAGAAAGCAATAGTAAGTTTAGGAAACTGGAATAGGATTTGGGGTAACATTCAAGCACTGAGTAGGTGAAATAATCTAACAGCTGTTGGCAGGATAATAAAATAAATCCTTAATTAATTTGAGCTGCTACTACAAGCCCAGAAATAGAGTTAATGTAGTTACATAACATTATGTTCCAAAAGGACAAATTCATAGCAAAACCAGCTGATTTGATTAATACAAGCTAGGAATGAGGCTGTGGAAGATTCTGCCAAAATCAGTATTTGCAAATTCATAATATTTATTTAATATTTAACACTAAAACCAAACTGCAGAAATTTACTGAGATAATAACTTTCATTCTTTGGAGGAGTGTAGGAGAATCATACTGTAAAAAATAAGCTTCTCTTTTTATTGTGAATTTCTGCTTCCCATTAATTTCAGTTCTAAGTCAGTAGATAGGTGAAAGAAGGTCAAATCTTATAGCATAATGAGAAAAATTATGGCTAGAATTTTGACAGCCAACTACTGATTTCTTCTTTTCCAAGAACAAGCACAGAAATGCAAAAGAAGTCACTATTCTACCTAAAAAAGTAAACCCGTGCTAATAGTAACATAAAAAACATTTAATGAATAATTCTTTCTCTGGCCTACCATAATTTTATCATCAAAGTGTCACGCGAGTGTATGTTCCTCGGTCTTTGTCTCATCACAACATAGGTTTGGAGTGACGGACGTAAAGCCCCTCGGCGTGTCATAGCTTTCGGGTCTTGGGTAGACCGTGTTACAGCTCTCAGGTCTCGAATGGACCACGTTATAGCTCTTAGACAAATCAGTGTTACAGCTCTATTTTATTTAGAAGATAGCAGGAAAATCCATCTTTGGGGCGTGAGGGCACGTCGATCCAAAGACACGAGGAGAAGAGAGCCCCAGCGTGCGGAAGAGAGCGGGCGAGCGAGCTTTGGCTCCTCTGTTTATATGTTTCTCTCTCCCTGGGCCTGTCCTATTTAATCGGGCCAGCCAGGAGTGTTGTTTGTTTTAGCTGAGGTCCTCACTCTGGTCCTCGGACCTTCTTTTGTTCTATTGTCGCAGGCTTTTCCCTTTCCTGTTTTTTAGCCACTGCCATTTTGGACTCCTTTTCCCTATTCTACCTACCTAACAAAAGCCAAGAAAAAAAGTTTACCTGAGGTTTCGACCCCCGCCCCCGCCAAGCTCCAAACTTCCTTGAGCTTCCCTGGTGGCTCAGAGGAAAAGAATCTACCTGCCAATGCAAGGGGGGCCTGACCCCTAGGTGGGGAAGATCCCTTGGGAAAGGAAATGGCAACTCACTCCAATATTCTTGTCTGGGAAATTCCATGGACAGAGGAGCCTGGAGGTCTACAGGTCATAGGGTCATGAAGAGTCAAACACCACTTAGTCTCTAAACACACCAAACACAAATTTTCTTATGCCCTGCTCACCCCACCTTTAACTCACATAGCACACACTTGGCAGACAGCATAGCTCTCTTTCATTTAAAGAATCAACTGCCAAATCTTTATTGCTAAATTGGTAGGAAGTATTCTTACAGTGGTTTCTCCCACATGACTTCAGAAAGAATCATTATCGAGGGAAGCTGAGAGGCCACAGATACTGTTTAAGACGATGATCAAATTTCAAGTCTACCTTCCCTTTGGATCAAGAGCTGTGTGAGGGAATGCATTCTGTTCTTTTCATTTTTCAATATTGATTTTTTAGAAACAGGTTTTAGTATTCTGGAGGCATTGCCAGCCAAGAGGGACATTAGCAAAGGACAATCTTCAGTTGAGTCTACATGAGATCTCTACAATTAGTATAAATGTGAAACATGCAGTTGATTAGCCTTTATCATTAAAGGAGGGACCCAAACAACCCAACTTACTGACTTAGCTCCACTGAAGAACTTAAGTTTTGCATGAATTAACTAATGGTTTAAGACAGAGCAACTTTTGCTCACACTGCAAATCAAAGGAGAAAAGACATTCAGTGATTAGATTGTGTAGCAGGTTTACTTGGAAGAAATTTCACTTGAACATTGTTTTGATTGAAAGCATATACTTTTGGGGCTTCCCTGGCGACTCAGTGGTAAAGAATCTGCTTGCAATGCAGGAAGCACGGGTTCGATCCTTGGATGGAGACGATCCCCTGGAAAAGGAAATGGCAACCCACTCCAGTATTCTTGTCTGGGAAATCCTGGGGAAGGAGAAACCTGGCAGGATACAGTCCATGGGGTCATAAGATTCAGACACGACTTAGTGATGAAACCACCACCACCAACACACTTTTCAGGCTCTGATGCTGCTGATGCCAGAGACTAATTTGAGCAGCAGCATTGTTTTGTATTTTCTTTGCGATCCACAGTGAGGCTAGTCTGGTGTCTGAATCTTGAGCTTCTAACACAGCACTTGCTCCCTGGAAGGGGTAACAAAGGGCAGTGGGCTGCAAAGGGGGCAGGAAGACAGAGGCATGAGTTCCTCCTCAGGCGTGACAATGTTACCCTGGCTTCTACAAGAAAAGTCTGTGCAACAGCTTTACCTTGGTCTCCATGGAAACTGGTAATATATTAAAAAATGAAAAGTTAAAACACCTTTCCACGAGCTCTCCCTCTAGGAAGGAATCTCCTGTGACTAAAATATGTTAATAGATGCAGCCTCCTGCTGGCTCCTGCCAGACCTCAGTTGATAGAGTTCTGTCCTTTCAAGCACAGGCCTCCGTGAAGCAATTACCTTTCTTTTCACTCTTTCAGTCCAGTGAACAAGAGAAGGCAGAATCCAAAGCAATCCATTGTATTCCAATGAGTGTGAGCTTAGGGTTTCTCCTCAGACACACAGAATGGAGCTCCTCTGTCTCTTAAGCTTTCTGTTAGGTTGCAGTTCTCGATTTTCTTAGACCTGAAAGCAGACATCTTTTGTTTATAGTTTGGTCTCAGTTAAACTTGGAAACTCTCTCCCAGCATTGGGTTTACTGTGGGGGGAAGGTAGTGAATTTCAACATCTCCCCACCTTGAGCTTCAGAGGCACCTTCTGTGACCGAAGAAGGAGGCAGCCCAGGGTAAGGAGTGGTGGAATCTGTGTGGCCACTTTGTGGGCGCTAGTTCTGGAAGCTTTGTGCTCCTCTCTGCTGTGACTGGGAGACTTTGCAAATGGCCCTCAAAAGAGAACAGAAAAGAATGGCCAATATTGACCCAACACCTGTCAAAGAAATCCTTAAAGAGTCCAACCTTGGCTAAAGACTAGCAGGGGGGCACTCTTTCTGCCCTTTCTTCTGATGTCTATGTCAGAAGCTTTCTCTGTCTCTTTTGTGCTTTAATAAAACTTTATTACACACACACACACACACACACACACACACACACACACACTCGAGCCCAACCTCATGAATGCCCTCAGGCTGGCATCTAATTTTCAGGAATGATAAGGACTCTAGTAGAAACGGAGGTTGCTTTGCATATTCACAGGGGGTTCTCAAACCACAGAAGCCCTGCCCCTGATATGCAGATAGCACCTCATCCCCTTCCACCCAAACTCCTTTTGGGGTGCCTGCATGCTCAGTCATATCCCATTCTTTGTGACCCCATGAACTGTAGCCCACCAGGCTCCTCTGTCCATGGGATTCTTCAGGCAAGAATACTGGAGGGGGTTGCCATTTCCTCCTCCAGGGGATCTTCCTGACCCAGGGATTGAACCCATGTCTCCTGCATTGGCAGGTGGATTCTTTACCACTGAGCCATTTAGGAAGCCCTTCTTTTGGGGTGGAAAGACGTAAATGAAGAGCAGCATCAGGCTGGGCTGCAAATGGACTTTGTGCTCTCTGCCCACAGCATAAGAGGTAACACACGACAAAGCAAAACAGAAGATTAAATGCTCTTGTTCCCGAGTCCTCCCAAAACAACAACAACAACATGCAGTCACACACACACACACACACACACACACACACACACACACACATCACTGCTGCACCAAGCGCGTGGGGAGCCAGCCCTGCAGGAGCCCTAACACACAGATTCACCTGTGTTGCTTACTCAATGGGAAAAGAAACGAGTCTGCTAATGGTGCATTTCTGTGTAGAGGAGATAAGTGTCCTAATTGGGAAAGTTTCGAAAATGAATGATTGAGGCATTGCTTGATCTGATTTGTGTATTGCTTCAGTCTGAAGCCTGAACATGTTAAGCAGCAGTGAATTAGAGTAACAGGGGAGCCTAGGCAGAAAGAAGGAAATGGAAAAGGTCTATTGGGAAAGAAAATCCTTAATGGGTTTTCTATTGAAATTATCTATAAATGACTTGTGAGAAATAGGTCAAGGAAAAAATATATTTATATATTCACTCTTCATCCTTCCTTCGTGTCCAGCTTGTCATCTAGAAAACCTTAACTCTGCGATTTATTGCCATTACAGCGTTAACACAAATAACACTGATGTTTGTAAATAATGGCTTTCAACTTGACAGAAATGTTTGTGTTGTGTGCTGGGAATCAGGCTAATATCTATGTGGGAATTCTTACATCTGACTTCAAATCTTGCTGAAAAATCAGCTCCTGTGAAGACTTCTAGGCTGTCCCACCTTCCACCATACACACCACCTGTATCCTAACAGGTTAAAAACACACACACACACACACACACTAGAAAAAATGGATAACTAACAAGGACCTATTGTATAGCACAGGGAACTCTGCTCCATGTTATGTGGTAGCCCAGATGGGAGGGGCATTTGGGGGACAGTGCAAACATGTATATGTATGGCTGTGTCCGTTCACTCTCCACACAAAACTATCACAATATTGTCAATCGACTCTACCCCAATACAAAATAAAGAGTTAAAAAATTTAAATAATTATTACTTTTTGCCCTTGCTTCTATTATTGCAGTCATACAGTGCAGTAGAAAAGGCACAGGGGTAAAGAGGCAAGCTGGCCTGCATGCAAAGACCAGCTATCTGTCATAGAAGCCACATGATTTAGGGAAAGCTGAAGCTCTTGGTTCTTCCCACTGTAAAGTAGAGATGATGGTTATTCTGACTTGGAATTGTTATAAGATTTGAATGATGTAAGGAAGTACAGAATGTGCATTATTGAAGAATAAATGTCCAAGATAATTATTCAGGTACTGTCACCTGCACTATTGTATGTAATAGCTTATAATCCTTAGAGTTTATGAATATGTTACCTTTTACCTATGGCAAAAGGGATCCAGCAGATGTGACAAGTTGAGGATCTTGAGACGGGGAGATTTTTCTGAATTATTTGGGTGGGTCTCATGTAGTCACATGGGTCCTTAAAAGTGGAAGAGGGAGCCAGAGGAAGGGTTGGAACCATGAGATGTCAGGATTCTATCTACTATTGCTGTCTCTGAAGATGGAGGAGGAGCACAGGGAGCTAAGAAATTCAGTAGCCTCTAGAAGCCAGAAAAGGAAGAAAATGGATTGCCCCCTAGAGCTCTTCATAAAGGAATGCAGTACTGCCTGCACCTTGATTTTTAAATCAGTGAGACCTGTGTTGAAATTTTTACGGACAGAACTATAAGATGAAGAATTCTTGTTGTCTTAAGCCACTAAGTTTTGGGTAATTTGTTAGAGCAGCAATAAACTAAAACACTCACCTTAGGGCCTCCCAGGTGGTACAATGTTACAGAATCCACCTGCCGATGCAGGTTGGATTCCTGGGTCGGGAAGATTCCCTGGAGAAGGAAATGACAACCCTCTCCAGTATTCTTGCCTGAGCAATCCCTTGAATGGAGGAGCCTGGTTGGCTACAGTCCATGGACTTGCAAAGAGTTGGACACACCTGAGCGTGCACGCACACTCACTATGTGTATTTTCAACCCGACAGCCAGAGGGAACTTTTGAAAACCTTGGATAGGTCATGATGCATTTCTGCTCAGTGGCCTCAATCTCACTCAGTTATATCCAGAGATTGACAGTGTCCTCAGGATCCTACAGTTCCTGGTCCTGCCACCACCTGATTTTAGCTCTGGAAAGCTTCCCTGTCTTACTCTGTGGCTGTTCCTAGAATATGGCCAGCCTTCTCCTCACCACAGTCTCTGCCTCCACTCAGGTCCCCTCTTCTTGAAATCCTCTGTCCTCAGAGTGGGGTGGTCTGGAGTGTTAGCACATGGCCTTGAGGAGCTTGCCTGTGTTCTAACCACACTGCTACCACTTGCTAGACAGTGGCAAGTTATTTAGCTTTTAGTTAAAAGGTAGTTGTAGTTTAGCACTTGTTTCCTTATCTGCAAAATGAAGATCCTCACAGCTCCTACAGCATGTGATATTCATGAGGATTTAGGACTGTACCTGATTCAGCTAGACCCTCTTGATAACTATTTCAGCAAGTTTTTGTGGCTCAATTCCTTTTCCTGTCTTTGCTCAGCTTACTGATTCCTATCATTCTGTCAACTCAACATATTTTTCCTCCCTGCACTCATCATCTCTTGACATGCATGTATTTTATTGCTCCCATTATCTCCCCTACTAGACTGTAAGGAGCTCAGTGGTAAAAACTCTTCCTGCCAATACAGGAGAGGCAGATTCGATCCCTGGGAGGGAAAGATCTCCTGGAGAAGGAAATGGCAGCCCACTCAGTATTCTGGCCTGGGAAATCCCATGGACAGAGGAACCTGGAGGGTTAGCATGGGGTCCCAAAAGATTCGACTGAGCATCTATCAATAACAACTAGACTGTAAGCTCCATGAGAGCAGGGATTTTCTTTTGTCCATTGTGGAATCCCCAGCCCCTGGAAGAGTGTGTGGCTCCAGTAGGTTCCCAGGGTTTTTTGAGAATGTGTATATTCCTTTCAGGAAGGCAGGAGTGGAGATATCCACAATGAATCTGAGGTTGAAGCATGAGACCTCTAAAGATTTTTGTTCCCAAAGTTGAATATGTTTGTCATGTTCACAGCACTAAGTTCTGGTTGTTTATTTGGTATCTCAGGCAAAATTTTGTCTTAATACTTTCTCATTTCCCTTCTAGCTTATGCCTTTCCCATAAGGGTCCTCCCCTGGGGCTTTTTGGTTCTTCCATGTTCCTACCTCTAGGAAACATATTTTACTTGCCTGAATCCTTAGGTACCTACTTGGTGCCATGCAATAGCTGATATTAATGCCTAAATAAAGCAATTTATATACAGTGAGAGAACACGAGGTCCTAACATAACTAAAAATGCCCATGACCCCAGAGTACTTCTAAAGGTACAAAGTGTTGACCATGAGGCAGACAGGAGGCAATAGTTTTAAGAGAGACTCCTTAAAATCATGTTACATAAAGAACTGGCATTTGTAACTCTTACAGTTGGGTGAGTTGGGCTGTAATTTGTCAATGGTACTGTGAAAACTGCCAAAAAAAAAAACCAGAATGTGGCCTACTTGGAGACTTAAGTATTACAGTGGTATAAGGTCATTTAGAGTAATTTTATTTAAAGAATTTTCTGAATATTGATGGCATCTCACTGGTACATGCAGACTTTGTGTACACAGAAATAGAAGAGCAATAATGGGTTTAATAAATGGGTTATTCAGGCCATTGACAGAGTTAAAAAGATGAAATGAATGATGGTTTATTTGACTGAATTAAGATAATCAACTAGTTGGCTTGTATAGCACTCAAGGTTTAAATATAAGTAATAAACACTCCACGGGTTCTTCTTTCTTATAGTGAAATTAGTAAAATACATAAAATTCACCATTTTAACTGCCAACTGTACAATTTCAGTGACATTAAGTATATCTAAAATTTCCTGCAACCATCACCACTATCCTTTCCCAGAATTTGTCCATCATTTGAAACAGAAACACTATATGCAATAAGCAATAACTCCCCATTCATTTCAACCTGAAGGACTCTCATAACCTTTCTTGTAGGGCAGGTCTCATATAACACTAACAAACTCTCTCAGTTTTTGTTTGACTGAGAATGTCTTAATTTCTCCCTCATTTTTGACGGGCAGTTTTGCAGATATGAAGTTCTTGTTTGACAGTTTTCTTCTTTCAATGCTTTAAATATATCAATTTTCCTGAAAGGTTTCAGCTGAGAAATCCAGTGATAGTTGTGTTGAGGATCACTCATAGGTGATGAGTCACACCACCATCAATTATTCCCCGATCCCAAGTTCCTTTCTGCTAACCTCCATATTCAAACCAAGTCCTCTAGATTTACCACTTTTGTATTTCTTAAATGTATTCTTTTTCTCTCTATCTTCACTGCCACGAACATAGTTCATCTCTTGTTAGGATTACAATTTGCCTCCTACTGTGTTTTCCTAAGTATGTCTTTGAATTTCTCTGGTACATTCTCTGGGTTCTACAAATTTGACCTGAAACACTTATGACCATGATGTTTCTTTTTAAAGTTGTTGGTTCCTCATGGCCATTGGCTAAGTCCAAACTTCTTGCCATGACATTGAACACCTCCTGCTGCAATGTTTCTTTGCTCAGTTTTCTTAGGCTTACTCAACTACTGGTGATTTCATGAGCACTGTGAATATCTTTTGTAACTATATGCCTGGAAAGTACTCTTTTTTTATCTTTGCTTGAATAACTTCTACCTACCCCTTAACACTTGGCCTAGGACACACTTTATCTGGAAGTCTCATCTCATTGTTTTCCCACCACCGTAGATTAAATATTTTTCCTGCTCTTAGAACATCTTAACATGATAGCATATTTTTATCATGTCACTTGGCACTCTGTATTGTACAATCTTTTGATTGAGTATTTTTCAGCTGTACAGCAGGGAAGGGACATTTTTTTACTTAGCTTTATGTTTTTAATGCCTAGCAAATGTCGGTTCTATAAATCCATGTGGTATGAATAAATGAATTGGTCAGCACCATCCTTATCATAGGAAAATATTTTTAAAAAACTGTCAGAATTCCTCTTTCTCTAGAGAAAAATTTTAAAAGTTCATCATTATTAATACTTTACAAATGCCCAATAATGAAGGGAAATAATTCAGTCAATTTTTATGTCTTTCAAGAGAAAGAGAATTAATGTACTACAAGTAGAATCTTTTTAGATTTGTTTTTCATGATGCAGACCATTCACATGTCTCAGTTGCTATCATTTCCTAAGCAGCTTTTTAAAATTGTTTTCCATTTTCATATTACTTCCCCAGTTCTATTACTAAAGCAGTAATTTCCCCCTCTATTAAGGGAAGCCTCACTGTTTGTGCGGGACTAGTGTTCTTCACAGGGAAGGAAACGGCAACCCACTCCAGTATTCTTGCCTGGAGAATCCCAGGGAAAGAGGAGCCTGGTGGGCTGCCGTCTATGGGGTCGCACAGAGTCCAATCCATGACTGAAGTGACTTAGCAGCAACAGCAGCAGCAGTGTTCTTCAAGCACATACTTTGCTATCACACTGAATAACATTTTATGGACATTTCCACAGGTCGGCCTGCACCATCACTCTTCCTTATGACTGGTCTGCTTTTTAATTTTTGTTGTGAGGGCAGTTAATAATATAATCATTCTGGAGTTGAGCTCTGCATATTGCATTATCTCCTCTAAAGGGGTCAATTTAATCCATCAGAGTTGGAGAGTGACCAAAGAAGAGTGCTAAATTAAATTAAGTCCATTGAGTGAGAGTGAGTCACACAGCATCCTTACAAGCTGACCGATCATTTCCACAGTTGTCATTTCTTTTGAAGAATATAACAATTAGACCCTGGAAAAGTGGCACTGTTTAGATAAAGGGCATAAGTAGCTTAGAATTCCCATGGGACTAACTGCCTAACTGTATTCCTTGGAAGATGTAGAAAACAGATCACTGCAAAATTTTTGCTATACTCCTTTCATTTTTTTTTTTTCTTTTTCCCAATAATCTCCCTATACTTTAGCTAAGCCAGGCTGCTCGTTCTTTCTCAGTCACATCCTGAGAATTCTCACTTTTATACTTCCTTGGAAAACATCCATCAATGTTCTATTTCTCTGAGTCCTTCCTAATCTAAAATAGAGCTTCCTACATGGAAGTTCACTGTTTTCCCATGCACTGATCTTTCTTTTTCTATGAGCCCAAAGTAGTTTCTTTAACCATCTCTTTATTATCCATTTTATGTGGAGATTATTCCTTTTTTGCCTGTTTTGCACCTTAAAATTCCTAGCACAGTGCCTTGTGTCTAGTAGGTGTTCAATAAGAGAACGTGGCAAGAATGCTACAAATGTGCATGGTTCCAGAGCTGTGGCAGCATCAAGGGGCGCACTCCTTGGTTGTGGGAGATAGACAGCAGGGACCAAAGGTGTGAACACAAACATGGGTGATGTCAAACCTGAGGCAGTGTTTCCACTACTAACAATGGAAGAGAAGGTGCTGAGTCAAAGGTGCATTCGAAATGTCAGAACTTTGACATATTTCTGCCCTTCGGGAGGGAGGGAAAGATGAGAGAAAGAAAGCCAAAGCCAGATCCCTATGTCCTCTCCGTTCTGCCCTGTTAACTCTTGAGCAGAGTTATTCTGGGAAGAAAGAGAAGGTGACCCTGAGTCTCAAGGAGGATGAAGATGCTCAGAAGGAAGGGACTTTTACATTTCTGACGCTGAACACAGTGACAAAAATGACCTAAGCTTTTTTACAAGAAGTTATTTTGGCAGCTCCCCAGGGAGTCATTGGTATTTGGAGAGGGGGTTCAGGTAAAAATAATGTCAGCCATATGCACTCAGCTCTCTCAAGGAGCTTAGGGTCTATGTAACGTTTGCTATTGCTGATGGAAGTTTGATTTGCAAAGCTCTGGTTCCAACCCTGGGCTCTGGGGTCCAGGGCTGTTTTTCATATCTCAATAGTCCTGAAGGAACTTACATGTTTACCCTTGTCAGACTGTGCAGGCTAACTAAAATGTCAGGTGTTTTTTTCCTTTAAATTGAAATCAGATCCACATAAGGTAGGAACACTTATGCTAATTCGAACTTGACTGGTAAAATGTGAGCTAATTTTAAAAATACAGTTTCTTCGTAGATAAGCTCTTTCAAACATAGGTTTTCCACACTGTTGGTATGAAGACATCTGAGTATTTTTGCCCTTTTGCTCCGTGAGGAGATGGAGGAATACTTCAGTTCCCCAACTCTCTGAGGTTTTTGTATTCCTGTGTGTTGTTGCTGTTGAGGCAGGTCCAATTTCCCTGCTATTCCCCCATTTCACCCACCTTCTGCATGTTTAAATAGCTAATTAGCATCAAATTGGGAGTTATTCTTGGTGGCTCAGATGAAAGAATCTGTTTGCAATGCAGGACACCCAGGTTTGACTCCTGGGTTGGAAAGTTCTCCCGAAGAGAATGGCAACCCACTTCAGTATTCTTGCCTGGAGAATCTGGTGGACAGAGGTGCCTGGTGGCCTACAGTCCATAGGATTGCAGAGNTATTTTTGGTAGGGAAAGCCTCTACCCCTGTCTCTTATACACATCTAGATGTGTATAAGAGACAGTGGCAACCCACTCCAGTATTCTTGCCTGGAGATTCTGGTGGACAGAGGTGCCTGGTGGCCTACAGTCCATAGGATTGCAGAGTTGGACGTGACTGAGTGACTTTCACATAAGCATCAAATTACTTTTTGAGGTGCAAGTTTACCAGCAATGTTAGGCTTTTTATTTTTTTTTTAATGATTTTATTTATTTTGCTGTGTAGAGTGTTCACTGCTGCACGGGCTTTTCTCTAGCTCAGGGGAGCAGGGGCTGCTCTCTAGTTGTGGTGCCCAGGCTTCTGATTTCAGTGGCTTCTCTTGTTGTAGGGCATGGGCTCTAGGGTGCGGGGGCTTCAGTGGATGCAGCCCGTGGGCATCAGTGGTTGCAGCACGTGGGAGTCAGTGGTTGCAGCTCTAGAGCACAGGCTCAGTAGTTTGGGCTCTTGGGCTTAGCTGCTCTGAGGTCTGTGGGATCTTCCCTAACCAGAGATGAAACTCACATTTCCTGCATTTGTAGGCAGATGCTTTACCACTGAGTCACCAGGGAAGTCCTCAGGCATATTTTAGATTCTAGTTTTCCCCATGTGTATCTGGTGAGAGAGGCCAGGATCATGAGGCCTGGGAGCTGGGAGTCCTCAGCCACAGTTTTAGGTCTGCCATCAAAATCTCTGGGGTCTTTGGTGAGCATCTCAACTTTCTGGGACTATTTCCTTCCCTCAGTCATTTCCCACTCTTTGCGACCCCATGGACTGTAACCCACCAGGCTCCTCTGTCCATGGGATTTCCCAGGCAAGAATACTGGAGACTATTGCTACTTCTTTCTCCATATCAGGCTTTTTATAATTTACTAAAGCTGTTCATCTAAAGATTTTGTTTCCTATTTTGTTCTGAAATTTTAAAACACTTCAGAAAACAATATAATATACAAAATGTAAAAACGTTTGTAGTATATTTTTATTACTGCATATATAAGACTATATCGCTGTGTTTGTTGTTTCTTTTTAGTGTTTTGATTGAAATAATGAGGTGGCAAAGAACAATTCTAGGGAGGAATTGTTGTACATAATCCCACAACACTAAGGTAAAATATTTTCATTTTTGTGTCTTATTCTTTAGTCCTTGTTCATATGGTCTGTAAGTATTTTTCTTGGTACTGTTGAAAACATTGTACATATGCCATTTTGCTTTTCATAATTTTAAACTAAAAACCACATATTGTCAAAATAATAGTCTACTTGAAACAAAAAGAGTAAGAAGTCAAGAAGATAGCAACAAAACACGGAATGCTGAGAACTAGGGCGGGTGCTGGTAGAAGAAAAAACAAGAAAGGTAGAGAGAGTTGATACTTATGAACTTATAGTTTTAAAATAATATTTGGTGTACACATGACAATATAAAAATATACATGTAAGCCACAAAGCATAAAAACACAATGGTAACACCACCAAAGTTAGATCTTGATTACATATTCATATTTTGTATCTATATTCTCCATTCTGATTCCATCCTATTGCCTACTTCACAAAGACAATTGCTCTCCTGAATTTTGTGTTAAATATTTTTTGTTTCTCTTCTTCTATCAGAAGTGGAGGTACTGAGTCACATAGCTTCAGGCATATAACTTAAAACTGTAAACCATGTAGAATCCAAGGCAGACTATAACTTCAAAATCTAAATAAAAAATCAAAGACTATATAAAATACTATAAATAAAAATAAAATACTAACAAAAAGGCATTAGAATAAATAAATGTAAACTATAAAATAAGACCAAAACTAAGCATATTTGTTTGAACAGCAGAAGGGAGTGAACTTAACTGTTGAAAGAAAAAAGCTCTTAGGATGGATTTAAAAACACACATTTAGCAATATGTTGTCTAAAAGAGACATAGCTAATTCCCTTCTCCAGGGAATCTTCCTGACCCAGGGATCAAACCTGGATCTCTTGCATTGCAGGCAGATTTTTTACCATCTGAGCCACCAGTAAAACCCAAGTTAAATAGGTAGGGTGACAATATATAGTTTTGTCATACTCCTTTCCCAATTTTGAACTAGTCAGTTGTTCCATGTAAGGTTCTAACTGTTGCTTCTTGATCTGCATACAGATTTCTCAGAAGACAGGTAAAGTGATCTGGTATTCCCACCTCTTTAGGAATTTTCCACAGTTTGTTGTGATCCACACAGTCAAAGGCTTTAGTGTACTCACTGAAGCAGAAGTAGTTGTTTTTCTGGACTTCCCTCGCTTTATCTATGATCCCCCAAATTGCTGGCAAATTGATCTCTGATTTCTCTACGCTTCCTAAATTCAGCTTATATCCCTGGAATTTCTTGGTTCATGTACTGCTGAAGCTTAGTTTGAAGGATTTTGAGCATAATCTTACTACTGTCAACTACAAATTGGCACTTACCAAGAGCATTGCCAATGACTGAACAACAAAGGCATCTGCCATCTGCCTCTATGGAGACTGAACCCCACGCTGCTATAGCTGCTGACCTTCAACAATCCCTGAGGGAGTTCAGGGTGGAGTGAGGCATCTTGTGCTCTAGGGAACCTGGTGGGACAGGTCTTTAGATAGTTGGATGCTTTGAGGAACAGATTTTATGATCTCAATCTTTGCATCTCCTCATATCTAAAGAAGCACTAAATCCCTTCATGGTGACATCACACCCTCATGACTAACACAAACCTTTTGTAAAATGAGTGTTTCATGATATTGAACCCCTTTCACCATATGTTGGCCTTTCCGCATTGC
>SJYV01018039.1:916068-954793 GCA_006410875.1 Neotragus pygmaeus
AATGAATTGAACTCTATCGATAATCTGAATGAACTTGGAAAGGACCCCGAGGTTGAGATAAGAACACAGCCTGACCGACACTGAGACACAAGACTGCAGCCTTGTGACATCTGAGCTGAGAAGTGGTCAGGGTAGCACCAGAATTTCTGACCTATGGAACAGTGAGATAATCACTGAGAGCTGTTTTAAGCTCCTGTTGGTGTTAATTTGCTATGCAATAGCAGAGAATGAAATCTCCACAGCCTTCTAGTGGAAGAATCATGGGAAGTGGCATGGGCTTTGTTTGCTTTGTTTTGTTCCTTTTAAAACAGTAAACTTAGTTTTTTTGCATCCTTGTCTGTATTCTGTTCCTCTTTCCCCTACTCTCTCCCTTCCTTTCCCTTTCTTCTACCGTCTCTTCCTCCCTCTACAAATCTTTCTTTGAAGTTTCTCTCCCTAGTAAGACTTGATCTCTCCTTCTGTCATAATGTGTTCCTGTATTATAGCCATGTGCATTTATAATCAGTGGAGTTGAAAGGGTCATAAAGATGTCATAAAGGACTCCACCATTAGTTGGCCCCGGTGGACTTGAGCAATTTACATAACTCATTTGCAAATGAGAAAATGTCTGAAGGTTCATACTTGTATAAACGTTCAACAATTTTATGAACTACCCACTTCTGTGTGCAAAATTGGAGATAATGGTGTCACTGTTTCTGGGGTGCTTTGATGGGTGACAGGAATGGGCAGAGTCAATAATTTATCTTGAACATCTGCCTCCCCTGGAAAGACTCGTGATGTTCCTAAATCACCAGAGCCTCATTTGAGAGCCTCACGAAGTCTTTAAGGATTGGGCTTTCATCCCAGGCAGGCTCTGATTTATCTTTCCTGTAATATCGCTTCAATTTCCTTACCAACAGTATAGAAGAGATCTAAAGGAACAGATGCCAAAAAAAAGGGCAAGAACTCAGTCTTAGAGTGATCCTCCCTTCTGATGATCTATAAATTCGACTGACAGGTAATCAGCATTTCTCTTCTAAGTGAGTGGGTACTAGTTGCTCAGTCATGTCCGACTCTTTGTGACCCCATGGACTATAACCTGGCAGGCTCCTCTGTCCACAGAATTCTCCAGCAAAAATACTAGAGTGGGTTGCCATTTACTTCCTCCTACTCTTTTAAGTACTGGGGATTAAAAGATGAATAAAGTGGACCTCGAAGTAGCTCACATTCTTGTTGGTCAGGGTTTGTGTATGACCATATGGCCATGAACAACCATAAGCAAATAATATCACAAAATCATCACAGGAATATAATCAACATCAATATATAATATATAGATATATATAATATAGGACATCAATATATAATAATCCACATCAATATATAATATAGGAGTTCAGAAGAGACAGATTTTAAGGTTGAAAATTATAGTGTTCTTAAATCTCTCCCCCTGGTGGCTCAGTGGTAAGGAACCTGCCTGCCAATGCGGGAAACACAGATTTGATCCCTTGTTCTGGATGATCCCCTGGAGAAGGAAATGGCAACTCACTCCAGTATTTTTGTCTGGCAAATACTGCCATAGACAGAGGGGCCTGCTGGGTTACAGTCCATGAGGTTTCAAAAGAGTTGGACATGACTTAGCGAATGAACAACAATGAATAATATTTTTATATGGATATAAGATATTTTCTGAAATAGAGACACAATTTAGAGAGAAGTGGTGCTGTTTTACGATTTTGCAAATCCCTTTAATGTCTGGTTTAATGGGAGACCACAGGATTCTGCTTTGGCATTTGGTCTGTTGTTCTGCATTTAGTGTTGTTTTGGTTGAAGTAAGAGAAGAAAGTTCAACCTCATGCAGATGTGCACTAGTTGGAAAAGGGAGGAATATCCGAATAGCCTTCTCACGTAATGATGAATACATACTATAGCCTCTTTAAAACATACTGAACACTCGTGGGAGAAAGAAAGTGAAAAAGATACAGCACATCTTAGTATCATGACAAAAGTGGTTTTCACCTTGCAGCCTCCCTGAAAGGGTCTCAAGAATTCTCTGGGATCCCTGGACCCGCCTTGAGAAGTGCTGTGCTCAAGAAAGGAGTAAGCAACCAGTCAGAGAAGCATTGTTCTTGTCTCCATGGAGAGGCTCTGGCTGATACTGGTAGTCTCTGAAGATACAAGGATGAGGTCCAGAAAATACTGTTTAGGTAGCAACTTTTCTGTTCCCCTTATCTCTTCTCTGTCCTGCATCTTGAACACTGGAAGCATTGGAAATACAGATAATCGATGTGGAGGAGGAAGAATAGGAAAAGGAGAAAGAGAATCATCCAACCAGATCTCCTCTCCCCCATGGTAGCCTTCCTGCATGTAGTAGTCCTGAGGTGGGGAAAGATAGCCTGGGTTTAAGACTTATCCTTTTAATCTAGCATTTTTCAGAGGATTTTTTGCTGCCAAAATGATTAGATAAGAAAATGTGACTGTCTGAATTTTCATTTGGGATGAAGAAAAGGACCTCCATAGCATAAACGCCATGTAAATGGAAAGAGTTAATCTCTCAGTTGTGTTCGACTCTTTGTGACCACATGGACTGTAGACCACCAGTTTATGGGATTCTCTAGGCAAGAATATTGGAGTGAGTTGCCACACCTTCCTCCAGGGGATCTTTCTGACCCAGGAGTCAAACCCACATCTTCTGCATTGGCAGGTGGATTCTTTACCACTGAGCTACCTGGGAAGCCCTGAATAAATGCAAGTGGGTAGAAAAAAAAATAAATTTGCCTGATCAGCATTTGGTTAAATACTTTTTAAACAAACAAATCATTGCACAAAGAATGTGTAATGTCTATGAAAGAAAATAACAGGTATTTTCAGTTCAGTTCATTTCAGTTGCTCAGTCGTGTCTGACTCTTTGCGACCCCATGGACTGCAGCATGCAGTGCCTCCCTGTCCATCACCGACTCCCGGAGTTTACTCAAACTCATGTCCACAGAGTCAGTGATGCCATCCAGCCATCTCATCCTCTGTCGTCCCCTTCTCTTCCCACCTTCAATCTTTCCTAGCATCAGGGTCTTTTCCAATAAGTCAGTTCTTCAAATCAAGTGGCCAGAGTATTGGAGTTTCAGCTTCAGCATCAGTCCTTCCAATGAATATTCAGGACCGATTTCCTATACAATGGACTGATTGGATCTCCTTGCAGTCCAAGGGACTTTAGAGGTAAATTTTATTTACGGGTATTTATTTATTTTTTAATTAAAATACTGAGTTTATTTCACATGTATATTTGTCTCCCCACCATTCCCATCTGTCTGACCACCACTACTACTATTCCTATCATAACATTCCATACATACTTTAAACCAAGCACAGGGTGGTGTTCCATCTTTAAAAACTAAACAGGCATTTTGGACAATACATTCTTGGCAATGGAACGTGGACAACATTTATCAGACACGGTAGGGAAAGTTCTCACTCTGCATTATAAAAAGGACAGCCAGATATCAACTGTTACAGAAATGAAATAAGAGGGAAAATTTTTAACAAACTGTTTAAGCTATTTTCTTAAAGAGACTTCCCCCACTGCCAGAGATCTTGCCTCCTGGTCAGTCATCCGGAAACAATTCTTCACATAATTGATAAACTCGGCTTCCACTTTGGGAAGGGAACCACCTTTTTCTACACTTGCTTGCGTTTTTGCTTTAATGTCATCTACAGAGCTAGGTCCTTTTGGTGTTTTAGGTGTTTTTTCCTGTTTTTTGAAGGATTCTTGACCTTTGGATCTTAGTGTTGACAGTTTTGAGTCTTTTCCATTTTGGTTTGATTTTCGTGCATTTTTGGCTGGAGTATCTTGTACAGATTTCTTTACTGGAGATTTTTCTTCAACTTCCTCATCAAAATCATCATCATCATCTTCATCATCATCATCATCGTCATCATCATCTTCATCTTCATCAGCAGCAAGCTTTACTTTTTTCTGGGGAACCTTGCTACCACTTCCAGAGGCAGAACGTTTTCCAGATATACTTAGGAGTTTCACCTCCTCCTCCTCTTCTTCTGACTCTGCATCTTCCTCCACAGCTACTAAGTGCTGNTCGTCATCATCTTCATCTTCATCAACAGCAAGCTTTACTTTTTTCTGGGGAACCTTGCTACCACTTCCAGGGGCAGAACGCTTTCCAGATATACTTAGGAGTTTCACCTCCTCCTCTTCTTCTTCTTCTGACTCTGCATCTTCCTCCACAGCTACTAAGTGCTGTCCACTGATATGCACAGGCCCTGAACCACACTTCAACCGTAAGACCACAGGTGGTGTAATTTCAAAGCCCCCAAGAGAAACCGTTGGCTGTACAGACATTTTCAAAGTTGCCAGTGTTACTTTAATTGGACTGCCTTCATAATTCATTGCCTCTGCTTCAACAATGTGCAACTCATCCTTTGCTCCAGCCCCTAAACTGACCGTTCTTAAAGATAACTGGTGCTCATTTTCATCATTATCCACCTTGAAGTGATAATCTCTGTCAGCCTTTAGTTCACAACCGAAAAGATAGTTCTGGGGCCTCAAGGGGCTCATGTCCATGTCCATTGAATCCTCCATGGGTTGGCGGCACGCACTTATGTGGGAGAGAAGCCGGACGGAATTAAATGACTACTATTCGAACCAGCAGCCACGTAGGACGGAATCACACCAGGGAAAAGGTGTGCTATTTATTTTTAAACCTAAAATACATATGGTACAAATTTTCCCGATTGATTTTTTGTTTGTTTTTTGGTTAAGAAAAGATACATCTTTTCTGGATATGGTAGAAATATTAGAACAGATATTGATGTTGGAAGTAATTTGAAAGAAATGAAGACCCACATGGATTTGTACTTCTTTTGTATGTAAGTGTGATCTTTCACACTGAGTTGAGGTTTGCAACTAAATTTAGTGGCGAAGTGCTAAATCATTGAGTGTTATTTGCACAGTTGTAGTGGCTAATGAACAATTAACGTCTCTGGAACTGAAGTGGCATTTACATATAAAGCTAAATAAGTTGAAAACCAGAAGAAATTATTAAGAGAAGAACTTTGAATTAAAGAAAATCAACAGAAGCAGATGTTCTGAATGTCACATAAGTGATTTATGGATTTCTTATAAAGTAGCCCTTTGTGTTTAGAAGACTAAGATACTACAGTCACTGAGACATTAGTAAAGGATGTTTACTTACACATGTTGGTGAATCTGCAGCAAAGGAAGTAGATCAAGTACTCATGACACATTAGCTTGATATACTCAGGAACTGGCTAATGGAACAGAAAGCCAAGTCAGAGAACAAATAAAGTGGGCACATATGCTTACTGAAACTTGATTATTACACAGATATTACTAACATGGTAATTATTTTACTATATGTGTGATGTAAATATTATAGAGATAAGAAAGAATTCTTTTTTTCTAGTATATTGTTGATAAACACTACTTGCTCTGAAATGTAGAAAATGAAGCCAGATTGCAAATATACAACTACATTTAGAAATTTAAGTGTGGTGGAGGAATATTCTGATGGTCCAGCTGGAATGACAAGAAAAATCCTGAAGTAGTTACTCACATTAAGGAGCTTCACAGGAACGGAAGTCAACATTATGCTTCCTTCATCCAAAAATGTCTTGCTGTGAAAAAGAAGCTATAACTGCACTAAACTAGTGACATAATAAAGATTGTGGATTTATAAAGGTTATTGCATGAAATTTGATATTCTCTATTGCTACATCAGATGAAAGTTGGAGATGGCTTGCCGAGGTATGATAGTTTTCAGGGGAAAAATATTTCAAGAATGTATAACTACAACAAACGTCTAGTGATTTTATAAAGTGAGAGAATAGTTTGGTCTCAGTTTTTTAAGAATGTGAGTTGGACGTCTGAAATTATCTTACACATTTAATATTTTTAATGTAAACAAGCAAATAAGGCAACATTTTTTGTGTGTCAGATAGGACAGAAACATGAGAATGGAAATTTAGAGGTTTTGAGGAACACAGTTTCTATAGATTGTAATGACATATGCCACGATAAATAGCAACTTTCAGTGGTATAGATAGTGATCTTGATATTACCCATTTATGAAAAAATTATAACTGAACCATAAAAATTTTATGGAACAGTTTGAATTTCATTTTTCATCAGAAGAGCCACATATAAACATAAATCTGGAATCCAGTTCTTTCGTTGAATGATAACTCAAATTGAACCACATCTTTGTAAGCTAGATCATTGGAACTACCTGTAGATGAAAGGTAAATACATCACTTACATTAATTTGAATAAAAGCTTAAAATAAATATCCTAGATATTCATAATTCAAAATTGGTTTTAACATCTCTTCTTTACATTTTCATCAACATGCCTTTATAAGGCTGGTTTCTCTACTATGAGAGTTATTAAGACAAATCATAGAAACCATTAGAGATAACTTACTCTCTACAATAGCACTGATGCTAGTCCAACTTAGGTTAGAGAAGTAAACATTTAAGAATCAAGTCCATTTGTCAGATTTGAAACTTTAAAAATTGATGTGCAAAATGTTCACGTTCAAATTTTTCATATAGACATTTAATAGGGGAAATCACTTTTTTTTTGAATACAGCTTTTGAATAGTTATGTCTGTGAGGTGCAAAATTTTCTGAATTTATAGTGATCTTCTACATTGTTTACCTAGATAATTACTTTCAGTCAGTATGTCAATTTTCTTTTCCCTCTATTATTTTTGTTCTGATTATATTTATTGAATATAACATTGTTCTATTAATGTTAATAATAAAATATATTTATATTTTGCATATCCTTAAATGTTATTTTCTAATTATTTATATTTTATTTATAAAACTAAGATCATGACATCAGGTCCCGTCACTTCATGGCAAATAGATGGGGAAACAGTGGCTGACTTTATTTTTTTGGGCTCCAAAATCACTGAAGATGGTGATTGCAGTCATGAAATTAAATGCTTATTCCTTGGAAGGAAAGTTATGACCAACGTAGACAACATATTAAAAAGCAGAGACGTTACTTTGTCAACAAAGGTCCATCTAGTGAAGGCTGTGGTTTTTCCAGTAGTCATGTATGGATGTGAGTGTTGGACTATAAAGAAAGCTGAGCACTGAAGAACTGATGCTTTTGAACTGTAGTGTTAGAGAGTCCCTTGCACTGCAAGGAGATCCAACCAGTCCATCCTAAAGGAGNATTAAAAAGCAGAGACGTTACTTTGTCAACAAAGGTCCATCTAGTGAAGGCTGTGGTTTTTCCAGTAGTCATGTATGGATGTGAGTGTTGGACTATAAAGAAAGCTGAGCACTGAAGAACTGATGCTTTTGAACTGTAGTGTTAGAGAGTCCCTTGGACTGCAAGGAGATCCAACCAGTCCATCCTAAAGGAGATCAGTCCTAGGTGTTCATTGGAAGGACTGATGTTGAAGCTGAAACTACAATAGTTTGGCCACCTGATGCGAAGAACTGACTCATTTGAAAAAACCCTGATGTTGGGAAAGATTGAGGGCAGGAGGAGAAGGGGATGACAGAGGATGAGATGGCTGGATGGCATCATCGACTCAATGGACATGAGTTTGGGTAAACTCCGGGAGTTGGTGATGAACAGGGAGGCCTGGTATGCTGTGGTTCATGGGGTCACAAAGAGTCGGACACAACTGAGTTACTGAACTGAACTGATTTATAAAACTGTTGATATGTGACTGATTGTATTACATTGAAAATAAAGTAGATCTTTCACATTAGTTATAAAAGCACTGATCTAGAATATAAAGGGAGCAAAGAAAAGTAGCAATAAATAAAAGGTACTAGGAAAATTGGCAAAAATTACAAACAGGCAATTTTCAGAAGAGATAAAAATTCTAACATACATTTGAAGAGATACTTCAATTCATTAAAAATCAGAGAAATTAAGATAGTGATGGAATGCGCTTTTTATCTATTATGTATGCCAAAGTCAGAAATCTGGAGTATACCAATTCCTGACAAGGACATGAGGATACAGGAATCTTTATAGACTGCTGTTTGGAGTGTGGAATGGTCTAGTTATTCTGGAAAGCAATTTGGCACCACTTAGTAAAATAGAGTATTTACGTAAGTATAGACCCAGGAATTCTGTTCCTGGCTAAAAACCCAAAGAAATTACCACACTGTTTCATAAGGGAATGTATCAGATGCCTCTTTGATGCTGTCTCAGAACCTTTTATCCTCCTGGGCTCTAGGACCCCTAGTCACTCTACTGTCCAACAAAGTCCCTGGCAACCTACCCTATTCAGAATTTGTAACCACTATAACAGCATTAATTCTACAGATCGCTCACTTCAGCCATGGGAATCCCCCTGGATTTCTGAGTCCTCCCACCACTGTAGGACACAGAGGGAGGTCTCTTCCTAATTAACTAACTGAGTGGCTTACCTTTTGTCTCCAGTGCTCACTCTCTTCCCCCTTTTTCCTGTAGGCAACTTTTCCTGTGTCTTTAATATGCATTTATTTTTTGTGTTTTTATGTTTCTGCATACTGTATATTGTTTTACATATCTTAAGTAACAAATTATAAATCCAGGGATTTTCAAGGCATGGTCCTGAGTCTCAGGAAACTTCTTAGTCTAGAATAGAAAGCCTGAATATTTCATTGTTTGCCAAGTTACTTTCTCTCTGTGTGTGTGCATGCTAAGTGGCTTCAGTCATGTCCTACTCTTTGTGACCTCATGGACTGTAGTCTGCCAGGCTCCTCTATCCATGGGTTTTTCCAGGCAAGAAACTAGAGTTGGTTGCCAAGTCCTCCTCCAAGGGATCTTCCCAACCCAGGGACTGAACCCGTGTCTCTATGTCTCCTGCATTGGCTGGTAGGTTCTTACCATTAGTGCCTGAGAAGCCCCTGTTTCCTTCATATAGCTTCCCAAATTGTCTTCTAATCTCTGATTTTCACTAAGCAACTTAATCTTTTGTAATTTAATTTCTGGCTTTTCCCACCAATTTGTCAATGGACCTCTTTTTCTTAATCTCTCCTTTAATGTTTATTCTGATTTCTGAAACTAGGTACCGATTCTGACAAAACACTGCTATTCTCAAGTATCTTTGTGATATTTAGCATGTATCAAATAACTATCCTATAACAAAACAATAGTATATTAAATGCATATATAACTGGAGAGAGGGCTATGTATGACATGATGTAATCATTATAGATGTGGAAAATACATGGAACAACAATGTGATGGAAAAGTTAAACATCCTTATTAATCTTTCTAAGTCAAATAGAAATTATCTTCTTAGCTGTTCCTACAAAGGCATTTGTACTCTGTACTACTTATCTTCTGGTCTTTTAATTTTTCTCTTTTATTTCCTCTTACTCTGGTGAAATATGGCTCAGAAAGCACAGAAGAGAATTGGTGGTCTTTTGAGTTTCTTCTCTAAGATTCTGAGACTCTGTGACCACTATGGCTCAGTGAATGACCATTGGAATAAAAGTTGGGCTAGCAGGGGAAAAAAAAAAAAAGTAACAGCTAAAGAAATCTCTTTCATGCTGAACTGACTATTCTCCAAGTCACCAGAAACTGTAGTAAATCATTTGGGGGAAAAAGACAAAATACAAGAAAGTTGTACTGTGCAACTTTCAATTAAAAATACTGTTCCGGATTTTTTTTCTTAGTATTTAGCTAACAAAATTAGTGCAGGAACATACTTCTGGACAGATTACTAAATGCTTTGCCTGTGTCTCCTGTTTTACCCTTCCTTGCTTTTCTTTGTTTCAGTGCAAATTTTTCATTTTCATCAAACAAGTCCTTGAAATGGGATTGCTAGTATGTTTGACTGGACTCTATCTGATAAAAAAGATCTCAAAGCTCTGTACTAGCATGTTGCATTACATAAAAGTCACTTGCATTCAGATTAAATAATATTGATTGATTGATAAACTCTTAAAATGGAATTAAATCCCTTTGTTTCATACCTGTTTCTCTGCTAGCTTTTCCTTTTCTCTTTTGTTTTCAAAAACTGAGCACTTCTTCCCTAAGTAGACTCTGATAACCTGTCAATGTGAAGAAACAGTCCATAGTCTGGTGATGGAAGGTTTAGTCTTATCCCAGTCTATTGGGAAATACCCTCTGACCTGTCATTCTTCTCTGTAAAACTAAGACTAATTTAAAGATAAATTGTATGGAGCTACTGTGAAGCAGAAGCAAAGATAAAGTTAATGGGAATGTGATTTGATTTATAAAAATCTGATTTACGCACAACTTTTCAGCAGCACATTTATAAGATCAAATGAAGAACATCTGTACTAAAGGAAACAACAAATTCCTTGAGCCTTCATTATGAAAAGAAATCAAATTGTGAGGAAAGACAAGATATATAGGCAATTACTCAATATCAACATGGCTGACAAGTTCAACTATAGATGGTTAGAAAAAAATAATTAAATTCCTTGAACCATAAGCTTGTTACTCTTTTATCTCTACTGTCTGGGGGGAAAAGAACAGTGACTGTTCATTGTGAAGCAAGGGCAGGCTTTTGTTACTAGGACCTTCACATCTTTCGGAAGAGCTGTGATGGTGGGAATTGCATTTGACTATTGGATAATACTAGCCTCTTAGGAGAGACATATATTTTTCACTAGGTATCCTGTTCTCTCTCACAGTCTTGACTTATTCCATTAACTTGCAACCATGTGACTTTCTAGTCAACAGGTTGAGGTGGAAGTGACCTTGTCACTTCTGGGTCAAGGCGTTTTTGTACAGGCATAGGTTTTCTACTTTTCTGCCACTGTGAAGGTTCTACTTTTCTGCCGAAGTGGAACCTTCAAATATTAACCTGCTGAGATCCCTGAATAAGTATATGGAACAGAAGCCTTCATTGATCTATGCTGAACTATAGATGAATCAGAAATAAACATTTAGTTGTATTATGCCATGTAAGTTTGGGGGTCAATTTGTTACACATCATGAATTAGTGTATACTGATGAACCAACTGCATAGGTGTTGCTAATTCAGACTTCATACTAATTTTATTGCTCTGTAATCATCTTTTGAAGTATTTAATTTTTTTTTTTCAGTGTTACAGCTCTATTTTATTTAGAAGATAGCAGGAGAATCCATCCTCGAAGTGTGAGGGCATGCCGACCCAAAAACAAAGACTTGAAGAGAAGAGAGTGGAGGAGCCTGTGGGGTGGAGTGGGGGAAGGAGAGAGAGACAAAGAGAGAATGAGAGAGAAAGAGCGCATGCACGTGGGAGAGAAAGAGAGGAAGAGCTTTGGCTCTTCCTTTTATATGTTTTTGCCTCCACCTGGGCCTGCCCTATGCAAATTGGGCTTAGCCAGGAGTGCTGTTTGTTCTACCTGAAGTCTTCACTCTGGTCCTCAGACCTTCCTTTGACCTTCCTTGTTTTTTAGCCACCGCCATTTTGGACTCCGTTTCCCTATTCTCCCTACCTAACATTACCCCCTCAAGAGATGGGAGGCCCAATTCTTTGGGAATAGGGGCGTCGAGGTCTTTCTGGCTACTTCCTGCTGAACTGGGGCGGCGAGGGGTGTTGGGCCTCCCCCTCTTGCTAGTCTCAAGCCTCAGAGTCCTTATAGTGGTGTCCATCTAAGGGTGTGATATTTTTCATGGTCGGCTGTAGTTTTATATCTTTGTTGAACTGGCACTGCATGTTGTAGCTTGTTGACCTGGGCAGAGGCAAAACAGGTTAGACAATTGACAGTACATGGAACAATCATAAGCAGCATCAATGTAGCATAACAAGGACTAGTAGGGGCATTAGTCAATTTTAAATTCACATTGCCAGGATGGCTCAAGTCCCTCCTTGTTCAGGGATCAGAAGATCTCTCTCTTGTCTGTTTTGGAGTACAATCTCTGTCAAGCTGTGTTGGCTCTTTATAGCTATCCTGAGAAATCTTATCCCCAGAAACCAGATTTTGGGGGTGTTCCTTAGAATGGCACTCATTGGTAGTCCTGAATAGGTATCTGAGATCTCCCAGGGGCTCACAGGTGTATTGAGTGTCTTCTTCTGTCTTCTCCCATGGCTTGACTCGTGAGTAGTGAATCCAGGAGTCATGTCCTGGTACCTTGACTGCTGTGGGGGTNTATAACTGATGTATCCGTGGAGAGAGATGTACTCCGTGTCCACCTACTCCTCCACTGTCTTGTTCTCTTCCTCTCTCTTGCCTTATTAGCTAGAAATGTTAGATCCATAATAATTTCCCAAGTGCAGAAATTTATTCAGCTGTTCATTTACTAACACCAACTCTTTCTCTTTCATGGATTCCTTTTTGCTCTGTCTAATTGTCCCATTGTGCCTTTGTGCTATGTGTCAAATGTGTGAGCTGGCCCAGGTCCTTTTGGAAGCACATTTATAAAGATAAGTCATCTTTCCTCTTCCTTCCTCCAAAATAGAAAATAGCCATAATGGATTATTTCGGAGATAAGGAAACTGAAATGTTTTGATGAAAGAGAAGCGACCAAATTGAAGATAACTGCTAGGCCTTCCAGAGAACAAGATCAGTGTTTACAGATAACACACTGGCTCTTGGCACCAAGTTTCAAAACAGCCTTTGCCAGAGTTGCCTGTGGAACTGAGGCACCACCATTTTTTCCTGACATAAAAGGGTGCCCATGTCTCCTCTCTAAATCAGTTCAACAAAAGATTTGTCAGTACAAACTCTGCATTCACTTCATTGAATTTGACAGTTAAATCCCTGAAAAGGGGATCTTTGGGGTTAACTATCTCCTCTGGCAGAAATTGGAGTTGTAGCTACATGAAGTAATATAATTTTGAACTAAACCAGCTGTTGGCTAAAAGCAAGACTTTGCTGATATATTTCTTCCTTTCCATCTTCTTCAGGGGAGTTCAAAGTCATTAAAACATTTCTAACTCATTTTCAAGACACTATCTTAAACTTTGGTCTACTTCTCTTCCCTTCTTTGATTTTAATTTGTTTCTCCCATGCCACATTCCTTTCTGGATTTGGATCTCTTTATGGCTTTCTACAGGATTCCCTGGTAGCTCAGCTGGGAATGAATCTGCCTGCAATGCAGGAGACCCCAATTTGATTCCTGGGTCAGGAAGATCCACTGGAGGAGGGATAGGTTATTCACTCCAGTATTCTTGGGCTTCCCTGGTGGTTCAGTTGGTAAAGAATCTGCCTGCAATCCAGGAGACCTGGGTTCAATCCCTGGGTTGGGAAGTATAAAAGTTTCCTGTGGCTTTAAATTCTGGTATCTTAGAAAATTTCTTAAATGCCACACTCAAACTCTTTTCTAAGCTTAATTTGTGTTACAGTTTCTTTAGACTACCTTTGTCTAGTTTCATGGTTTCTGTTTTCCTTTCCAGTCGTTTTGAATTAATACTTCTTATTCTTATTCTTGAGTCTTGCTATAACTTTGCTTCTAGATACCAACTCTAATTCTCTCTTGGGTGCATTCTCCACAGCCCTCTGCCTAGTGGAGTCCTAAGTTCAGCCCCATGCCAAAACCTCTGCCAAGGTCAGTACTCACAGTTCCCACTCATACCAGAACGGTTTAGAAATTTTAACCTGTATTTTACTCTCAATTCACTATAAAATAGAAACAGATAAGCTAACTCTCACAAAGAAACATGATTGGAAAAGACACAGCATATAATCTACATCAGGGAGATCACCTTTTAACAGGAGCTAAGGAAGGACTGATGCTGAAGCTGAAGCTCCAATACTTTGACTACCTGATGCGAAGAGCTGACACGTTGGAAAAGACCCTGATGATGGGAAAGCTTGAAGCCAGGAGAAGAAGGAAATGAAAGGATGAGATGGTTGGATGACATCACTGACTCAGTGGGCAAGAGTTTGAGCAAACCCCAGAAGATGGTGAAGGACCGGAAAGCGTGACATGTTGCAGTCCATGGAGTTGCAAAGAGCTGGACACGACATAGCAACTGAACAACAACAAGAAGCACCTTAAATCAATGCAGTAAATACTTGACATTTGAATTTCAGATAATGTGAGAAATTAACAGAAGGAATATTTAGTGCAAGATGGTTGTGTTCTTCCAGAAGTTGTCACAACAGGAATATCTCTCCTTTTTAACATAGACTTGGACATAATTTTGAAATTCCTTTTTTTCTATAGGCATGCTAGAAAATTTTCAGTCACCCATTCACATTTCTAACAACCATGATATAATGAAGAATTCAGTCGTTCAAAAAGATACATTTTAACCACGCAAATTAGAGTACTATGGATGTTGACTCACTGAATTGGATTAAAAGCTATATTTTTGTGATGGGGAAACTGCGTGAGTGGGTATATGTGTGTGTGAAGGTACATATGTGTGTAGCAAGGTGAGGAGAATGATAGGAGCTGGATGTGGTGAAAATACTAGGCCGATGCAACCGTACCCCAGAGTATACTCATATTGACACACCTCCTGTTCCACTCCATCAGGCTCTTGAGTGGTCAAGGCTGTACCTTGTCATCTGTGATCTCTCCAGCCCCTGGGACAGGCCCTGGCACAAACTCCGAATTTAGTACATGTGCAAGGATTGAATGAAGTGGTGAGAATTTTAGAAATGTCATAGAATCATATGGAAGCGGGTAGCCGTTCCCTTCTTCAAGGGATCTTCCCAACCCAGGGATTGAACTTAGGTCTCCCGCATTGCAGGTGGATTCTTTACCAACTGAGCCACCAGAGAAGTCTAGTGCATCTTCTCAACCCAGGAATCGAATCAGGGTCTCCTGCCTTGCAGGCGGATTCTTTACGAGCTGAGCTACCAGGGAAGCATATGGAAGCTAAAAGATCTTTCTTGCAAATAGGAGAGTACAGCCAATAACTACATACCCATCATAGCTTGTTGATGGTATATCAAGTATCAAACCTAGATATTCTGACTTTGAGCTCAGTATTCTTTGTGCTTCCTCACACTGCTCTGGGTGTGAAAAGTTTTTAAAAAGTAGTTTGTAAAATTGTTCATCAGATAACATGTAATATAATGAGGTTTTATTTTTGCTTAATCCTTTGAGCTTAAAATTTGAAGAGTTTTAAGTCATTGAAAACAAATGCAGTATTTAAAATTACCCATTTTCTTTTAACAAAGATATTTCCTTAGGGAAGAACACAAGAAATAGCAGTGTAGTCTACCTGAAACTGTTTCCTGGTAACATCACATATTGCTTCTTCAGCCCTGAAAGGTGGATTAATGGATCTGGAATGACTTGACATTAACAATTTTCTGTGACCCACTTTTATATAAAAGATCATATTTGAGAATGAAGAAAGAAGCAGACATATAATGGAAGTAATATCTATTAATGGAAAAAGGAGATTTGAACTTCTTCAATTTAAAGTACCTTAAGAAAATTGCAAAACAAAATGAAACAATGTGAAGTATTCTAAAGAAGAAAGCTGAATATAAATGAAAGTTAACCTGAGAGATATTTCATGCATTTTCTGTCCTTGCTCCAGTTTGGTGGAGTGACTTGAAATCATGATCCAGTAACATTTTTGCTGAACTATGTGGTATCTTTATGCAGATGTGAAAGGTGGATATAAAAGTGATGAATTGTGTGTGGGGGGGTGGAACTCCCCTGGTGGTTCAGTTGGTAAAGAATCCACATGCAATGCAGAAGACCCAGGTTTGATCTATGGAACAGGAAGATCCCCTGGAGTAGGAAATAGCAATCCACTCCAGTAGTCTTGCCTGGGAAGTTCCGTGGACAGAGGACACTGGTGGGCTACAGTCCATGGGGTCACAAGAGTTGGACATGACTTAGCGGCTAAACCACCACCACCACCAATTGTGTGTGTCTCTGTGTGTTCACGTGTGTGACTGAGGACTGGAGTTAAATTTTATTACCAGAAATCTTCTTTTGAAAAATGTTAACACCCTTTGGAGGAGTATAATGTTGAATTCTGGCCACCAAATCACTGTGTGACACTGTGAATATAATTATTCCACAAAACATCATTAAATGTGAAGATTTAAACCAAAAGGATCCAAAATACTAACTAGAAAACAAACATTTGGGCTTCGTATCTTTTACTCATTATACTCTGTATAGTCTAGATATTCTTTTGGAGCATTTATTATCCCAGTTAACTAATAACAAATCACCACATTCTGATCGAAGAATATAGAACATGAAAATGATGGTGAAAATTATTTTTCTAAGGAATGTAATGGTTATGGCATTGAATCATTATTATCCATCCAGTGAATAGTAATGCTATTCTTATCTTCTGCTTTATGAATTTTCTAAATTCATGGATTGGACTGAAAAATAATAACTTCATGTTTATGCTCCAAAATAATTTTTAATGAGCTTTGCTTTTCAGTAACTTAAAAACGGATCTTCTATTTGTCTATTGATTCTCCCAGACAAATGGAGTATACATGATTTCGGATTCTTACCACTCAGATCAGCACTCAGTGAAATCTGCCAATTAGGCTCTGTTCAAATCCAATTACATTTTTGTCAACTTTATTGAATGTTTTATGCATAAAGGAAGACGTGCTCTAACTTTTACTTTTTAGAAAAATTGTCTCTCTGATCACTAGGATTTTTGAAGTTGCTGACTCTATGACAAGATGCCACTGGTTGATGTAAGAGAGGAATAAATGTTTTTAATGTGTTATGTGTTTAAGATAAGACACTAGTTTGGGAAAGACTAAAATCATTCCTGGAAATTTGTCTTAACCATCAATCTATTTTCCCATTTGATTGAACACTGAAGCAGTTCATGGATTTATAAAAAGGAAGAGGGGAACAAAAAGGAACATCAAGGTAATCATAACCCCTTTCCTTTTTATATCAGGAAACTTAAAGATTTATGTTAAATAACTTGTGCAATATCCTAAACCTAATAAGTAGCTGGGACAAGAAATTAAGTCTCCTACCTTCAGACTAATTGTTTTCCCATAGTTTTGTATTCTTCACTTAAAATAATTAGATCTGTCTCTATATGAACTTCAGTAAACTCCACTCTCCCATTTATACATTGTTTGACATACCTAAGCCTATGTATATGGACAGGATGCAAAGGGGAAAAAACTCAAAAGGCCAGATTTGTCTGACTTGACATTTCCTTATCAATAGTATTTTAGGCAAGGTTGCTGCATAAATAGCTCCAGAAGAGACAAGAACTAAAAGGTGGCAAGGGTGTAATGCTGGGAAAGGAGTGGGGAGAATGAATTAATAAATTTTAGAGTTATATATTTAAAACTGAATAAACTCTTGGACAGTTCAGTTCAGTTCAGTTGCTCAGTCATGTCCGACTCTTTGCAACCCCATGAACCGCAGCACCCCAGGCCTCCCTGTCCATCACCAACTCCCAGAGTTCACCCGAACCCATGTCCACTTAGTCGGTGATGCCATCCAACCATCTCATCTATTGTCCCCTTCTTTTCCCGCCCTCAATCTTTCCCACCATCAGGGTCTTTTCAAATGAGTCAGCTCTTTGCATCAGGTGGCCAAAGTATTGGAGTTTCAGCTTCAGCATCAGTCCTTCCAATGAACACCCAGGACTGATCAACAGCATTCAAATTTTCAGCACTAAACAGCACCGCTACTCAAAAATAGGTCTTCAGAAAAGGAGTCACCCTGCTGAAGCCTGAATTGAAACTTTCTCTTTTTGGAATGCCAAAAAGAAAGATTATTTTCAAGGCAGCATTTTTATAAGTCTTAGTATTTAAGCAAGAATGCAGGATAACACAGTTTAGTAATGTTTTTAACAACATAGCTTGGAAAAAAAGAAATTCTTTGTTTAATCCTGAGTTAATCAGAACACTAAATTAGCTAAAAGACCCTGAGCATCTGGATTAATTAAATTTTTAGTAGAAGAGAGATGCACATAAACTGAATGCGTCATTTGGATACACAGTGGGATTAAAGCAGGATGTGTTGTGTCCTGAATTGGTAACTAGAAAACAATCTGTCAGGTGCTGAATGTCAGAAAAGTCTTTATCACTGGGAAAGATACTAATGGGGCTAAAAGAAGGTACATTGGTACATCATGATCATCAGCAAATCTATTGATCTAAGAACAGAACATCATACCTGCCATTAGTTAAAATGAAGAATAGTAAGTTAGTTATCATCTACATGGAATAAAATAATCAATTTGACTTTTATTTTCAATCTTTTTGTTTGAATTAATTAATGTGCTGATGCTAGGTAGATATAACAGAGCTCTATGCCCCCAAATTGCCTGGCACTCCATATCCTAAAGCTGTGACCAAGTCAAGGCTTCGTTCTTAGGTTGATGCCGAGTTGTTTTCTTGTTTTAATTAGTTTGCATTGGCATTTAGTTGATTTACAATGCTGTGTTTCTTTCAGATGTACAGGAAAGTGAGTCAGTTATACGTATTTTTAGATTCTTTTCTCATACAAGCCATTACAGAGTTTTGGTTAAAGTTCCCTATGCTATAGAATAGGTTCTTATTAGTTATTTTATATGTAGTACTGTGTATATGTCAATCCCAATCTCCCAATTCATCCTTTGTTGCCTTTGTTTCCCCCAGGAACCATAAGTTTGTTTTCTACACCTGTGATTCTGTTTCTGTTTCATAAATAGGTTCATTCAGGCCATTTTATTTTAGCTTCCATGTATAAGCATACAGTACGATATTTGTCTTTGTTTAACTTGACGATGAACTTCTGCACACTAAATTTACTTTGGGAAGAACTAAACTTTCCCCTTAAACTGTATGTAAAAAGTCATGACTGCCTCATTACTGAATTATCAAAAATCATTGGGTCAACACCATTTTTCTTTTAAGGTTTTCATTAAAAATAACAAAACTTGAGTTTTACAGGTTTTCTTTCATTTCAATTAAACAGTTATTTTATGAAAGAATGAAACCTATAATGCTTGTTATTAAACTTGAATATGGAGGTAAAGAAACTAATTCCTTTTAAGCAAAGAACTATTCATTGGGGCTCTTTCTACTCCTAGAGAAGTTCTAAGCTAGAAAAATGAGAAGTATATGCACGTAGATTACAAATCATGATGTTTTCAAAAGGCTTGGTTGCCTGAGTAAATTTTTCCTTTAATCACTCATCCTTCTTACCGATATATGTAAGAGTGCCACAGATGATAAATTTCATGACAACTTTTAAATTCCCAGACATCTGCCCTGTGTATGCTTCTCCACCCTGAGAGTTTAAAAGATTCTATCTCACAATGCTTACAGCAGACTGGCTAAAGGATGGTCTTTAAGACCAGCTCCAAGAACTGGTACCAAGTCTATGAGGTCAAATCCTGCTTCATGAGTCTGGCAGCAAGTACACAAACTGATCAATGTGATACACTATATTAACAAATTGAATAATAAAATCCACATAATCATTTCGATAGATGCAGAAAAACTTTTGATGAAATTGACCATAATTCATGATGAAAACTCTCCAGAAAATGAGCACAGAGGGAAATCACCTCAACATACTAAAGGCCATATTTGACAAAGGCACAGTAGACATTATTCTCAGTGGTGAAAAACTAAAATAATTTCCTCTAATATCAGGAACAAGAGAAGGGTGTCCACTCTCATCGCTATTAGTCAACATAGTCTTGGAAGTCCTAGCCACAGCAATCAGAAAAGAAAAAGAAATAAAAGGAATCCAGTTTGGAAAAGAAGAGTTAAAACTATCACTGCTTGCAGATGACATACTATACATAGAAAATCATAAAAATGCCACTAGAAAAGCACTAGAGCTAATTGATAAATATGGTAAAGTTGCATATTACAAAATTAATACACAAAAATCTCTCGCATTCCTATACTCTCACAATGAAAGATCAGAAAGAGAAATAAGGAACAATTTCATTTACTATTGTGAAAAAATAAAAAAAAAAGAGAATAATATACCTAGGAGTGAACCTTCCTAAGGAGGCAAGATATCTGTGTACAGAAAACTATAAGATACTGATGAAAGAAATCAGAGATGACACAAACAGATGGAGAGACATACCACGTTCTTGGATTGAAAGAATCAATATTGTGGAAAAGACTGTACTATCCAAAACAATCTACAGATTAAATGGAATTCCTATCAAATCACCTATGGCATTTTCCACAGAACTAGAATAGAACGTCTTACAATTTGTATGGAAACACAAAAGACCTCGAATAGTGAAAGCAATCTTGAGACAGGAAAAAGTAGCTGGAGGAATCAGGCTCCCTGCGCTCAGACTACATTGGAAAGCTACAGTAACCAAGGCAGTATGTTACTGGCAGAAAACCAGAAGTATAGATCAATGGGACAGAATAGAAAGCCCAGAGATAAATGCACGCACCTATGGTCACCTAATCTATGACAAAGGAGTCACGAATATATAGTGGAGAAGAGACAGTCTCCTCAGTAAGGGTGCTGGGAAAACTGGACAGCTACAGTAAAAGAATGAAATTAGAATGCTCCTTGATACCATACACAGAAATAAACTCAAAATGGATTAAGGAATGTAAGGCTAGACACTTACACAAATCAAAGCTACTATGAAGTATTATCTCTCACAGATCAGGACAGCCAACATCAAAAAATCTATAAACAATAAATGCTGAAGAAAGTTTGGAGAAAGGGAACCCTCTTGCACTGTTGGCAGGAATATAAATTGATACAGCCACCATGGAGAAGTTTGGAAGTTCCTTAAAAAACTAAAAATAGAACTAACATATGACCCAGGAATCCCATTACTGGGCATATACCCAGAGAAAGCAATGATTCAAAAAGGTATTTGTGCCCAAATTTTCACTGCAACAATATTTACGATAGCTAGGACATGGAAGTAATCTAAATGTTCATCAACAGAGGAATGGATAAAGAAGATATGGTTCATATATATATATATATATATATATATAATAGAATATTTGTCAGGCATAAAAAAGAATGAAATTGGATCATCTGCAGAGCCATGGATGGACCTAGAGGCTGTCATACAGAATGAAGTAAGTCAGAAAGAGAAAAACAGTTATATATTAATGCATATATAAGACATTTAGAAAAATGGTATATTGCAAAATAGAAATAAAGATGTAGAGAACAAAGATATGGATACCAGAGCAGGAAAAAAGGGAATGGAATAAATTGGGAGATTGGGATTGACATATATACACTATTGGTACTATGCATAAAATAGATAACTAATGGACAGATAACTTCTCTGTCCATGGTATTCTCCAGGCAAGAATACTGGAGTTGATTGCCATGCCCTTCTCCAGAGGATCTTCCTGACCCAGGGATCGAATCCACATCTCTTAAATGGCTACCTGCTTTGTCAGGTGGATTTTTTACCACTAGGGCCTCCTGAGAAGCCAACTAATGAGAACCTTCTGTATAGCTCAGGAAACTCTACTCAGTGCTGTGTGGTGACCTAAATGGGAAGCAAAAGCAAAAAATGGGGGATATACGTACACATAGTACACGTATAGTTGTTTACCAGGTGGCACTAGTGGCAAAGAACCCACTGACAATGCAGGAGACATAGGAGACCTGGGTTTGATCCCTGGGATGGGAAGATCCCCTGGAGGAGGGCATGGCAACCCACTCTTACCTGGAGAATCCCAGGGACAGAGGAGCCCGGCCAGCTGCAGTTCCTGAGGTCGTAAAGAGTTGGACCAGCTGAAGCAATTTAGCACACACACATAGCTGATTCACTTTGCTGTACAGTAGAAATTAACAGAATATTGTAAAGCAACTATACTCCAATAAAAATTAATTAAAAAAAGAAAAAGAAATCACAGGGGGAAAATGGTATTATTTCTATAACTTGTGTCCTTCATATATATGTCCAAGATTTACTTTTTCAATAGTTGTGAAATAAAGATTATAAAAAGAGTACAAAGTAAAGCTTAAAGACCAATAATAAAATGAACAGCATGTGCCCAACAGTCATGCCAGAAAAAGAATTTTCATACCCTAGGAGCTCTGTGTGCCTTCTCCAATCACATTATATTCTGTATCTGTTAGAAGTAGTTATTTAGCTGAATTTTGTTCACTTGTTTTTCTTCACTGTTATTAGACATTTTTATACCCTTATATAAGTACTGATTAATTCTCACTGTATTATAGAATTGTGATCATACCTATGTCTTCTATTATGACTGATTAAAATTATGTTTTGAAAAGTTATATTGATTTTTATAGCTGTAATTCACTCATTTTCATTTTTATATATTATTCAGATTATGGATGTAGCTATTTATTTATTTCAACTTACAATTGATAAGTATTTAGATTGACTCCCATTTTTTGCTGCAACAATTCTATTAAAAATACTTTTATATATTTCTCTGATGAATAGGTACAGGAATTTTTCATGTATGTATATACAAATACATGTGTATATATAATATAAATTGCTGTATCATAGGATATGATACATACTAACTACAGGTCTGTGTGATGGAGTTTTTACTTCATGCTGTCCTTTATACCAGGGCCTTCATTCCAAAATTTTCACTACCTGGAAAGTTACTTTCAACCTGGAAGATAAAAAGAAAGGTGAAAAATTGTGCTTTGGCTCATTAAATTTTAGTATCTGGAAATTACACATATCTAGTCTGCTCACATTTCACTGGCTTAAAGAAAGTTACATAATTTCACAGCTAGTTTCATGGAAGCAGAGAAGTATAATCCAACTGTTTGGTTGGAAGATAACTGGAAGTATCTTTGCTTAAATACTAGGATCTCTAATGTCTACCATATTCCACCATTCTAGACATCAAAATATTTGATTCACTGTCTTTCCCCCTTGTACAATACATAAATACCCTTCCCAAGGAAGTCAGCATAAAATTACCAACCAGTGATAGCAGTGAGATAAAAATTCATGACTTCTGGGAAATGGGTAACTCTGTCTATAGGAGGGTTTTGGAGAGGTAAATGGTGTTATTGGTTGAGTTGTGTTCTCCTAAAAATATGTGTTGGAATCCTAACCTCTGGTGCCTGTGAACATAACCTTACTTGGAAATAGGATCTTTACAGATAGAATCAAACTAAGATAAGATCACACTGGATTAAGCTGGACCTGAAACCAATATGACTGGTGTCTCTTTAAGAAAAGGAGAAGAAGCAGATATGAGAGGAGAGTGCCATGTGAGGGCATGAGACAGAAGCAGCAACAGAAGTGTTCTCTGCCGCAAGCCAAGGAACATTCTGGATCACTGGCAAACCACCAGAAGCTATGAAGAGGCAAAAAAAGGTTCTCCCCTATAGGTTTCAGAGAGAACAGGACTCCGCTGACACTTTCACTTCACGGTCTATTGTCCAAAATTGTGAGACAATAAATATCTGTTGCTTTGAGCCACGCAGTTTGTGACAATTTGTTATGTCAGCCCTGGAAACTAACATGGGCTTCCCAGGTGGCGCAGTGGTCAAGAATCTGCCTGCCAGTGCAGGAGACACAAGAGTTGCAGGTTTCATCCCTGGGTTGGGAAGGTCCCTGGAGTAGAAAACGCAACCCACGCCAGTATTCTTGCCTGGAGGATCCCATGGACAGAGGAGCCTGGCAGGCTGCAGTCCACGGGGTCGCAGAGGCAGACACAACCAAGTGGGAGAACACAGCAGCACAGCACAGGAAGCTGATGTACATGGGTCATAAACACTTGTTTACATTAGGTCAGATGTATTGCCTCTTGAATTCAAAACCTGTGAACGAAAAAGATATGTTATTGCTTACCCTTTCCCCCAACACAAATATACCCACTGTATAATGTAAGGACAGGGCCATGGCAGGGGGCTGTGCCCTGCATATGGGGTGAAGAGGAACTGAACACATGGGCAGAGGAATGGTGAATATTGCCACCTCCATTGATGTCTAGTGCACTTGTCCTTCTGGGTGCTTGGTAGGACTGTCCTTCCCGGTCTCTGGGAAGTCAGATAGTCATGTGACTAGGTCTAGCAAATGGATTTGGGTAGAAATGATGTGCTTTTAGTTATTGCCTCAAGACTTTCCACGTGTCATGGAAATACTTTTTGAGATAAACCTTCACTAATCTGCATTCTAGACTGACTCTGATGATCAACACTCCCTTATCTCCATATTAGAAATGCAAGTAAATCCTTGCTACTTTAAGCCACTGAGGTCTGGGATTTGTCATCACAGCATAATCTAGCTGATCCTGACAGATCAACAAAAATTAACTTAAAAAGAATCATTCACATTTTTATTGCTCATTCATATATTTATTCGGAAAAGGCAACCCACTCTAGTGTTCTTGCCTGGAAAACCCCATGGACGGAGGAGCCTGGTAGGCTGCAGTTGATGGGGTTGCACAGAGCCGGATACAACTGAGTGATTTCACTTTCAATTTTCACTTTCATGCATTGGAGAAAGAAATGGCAACCTACTCTGGTGTTCTTTACCTGGAGAATCCCAGGGATGGCAGAGCCTGGTGGGCTGCCGTCTCTAGGGTTGCACAGAGTCAGACACGACTGAAGCGACTTAGCAGCATCAGCAGCATATGTTTATTAAATGCCAACTGTATATCAGCCCTACTTCGGCATCAGCAATTAAAGAAAAAAAGACAGTTCCTCACCTGAAGTAATACACAATTTAAAGAGGCAGTCAAACATGTAAGCTACTTACACCATTTCACTGTGGGAAGTTCTACGTAAATCTTTCTAGTGTTTGGTCCTCCTGGGGGACTGGGTCATGTCTGCTGTGAGCTGCCTTTGGGGGCAGAATCCTGGTATAGGTCATCTAAGACCCTGGACTGAGGTGGAAAATGAGGAGGGGTCATAAGATCTAATTCATTAGTCTGTGGAGAGACATATCTTTGGAGAGCCTGGTGGCTCAATTGATAAAGAACTTGCTTGATAATGCAGGAGATGCAAGAGATGAGGGTTCACTCCTGAGTCAGGAGGATCCTCTGCGGAAGGAAATGGCAACCTACTACAATACTCTTGCCTGGAAAATTCCATGGACAGAGGACCCTGGAGGTCTGAAATTCCTGGGGTCGCAAAAAGTTGGGCACGACTGAGGACACACACATGTAAAGAAAGAAAAGACAGGTGTGAAAATCTGGAAATCAAAAGTCTGAGTGTTGGAGAGGGGCACGATCAGGATGAGAGAAGTGGAAGGCTAAATTTGGAATCAAGGGCAAGGCCTAAACTGTGGAAGAGACTGATGAGGTTATACGTGGGGAGGCGGACTGCAGACTGACAGCGGTGATTAAAGGACCAAGGTGGGTTCATACTTGGTGATGTTTGAATTGCTTTTGAAGGATGACTAGGAGTTTCCCAATAATCAAACAGACAGGATTTATTGGCAGGTAATGTGCGTGTTTACGTGCTTAGTCGCTCAGTTGTGTTTGACTCTTTTGCGACCCCATGGACTGTAGCCTACCTTTGTCCATGGGATTTCCCAAGCAAGAATACTTGAGTGGGTTGCCAAGCTCTCTTCCAGGGTATCTTCCTGAACCAGGGATTGAAACTCATCTCCTGTGTCTCCTGCATTGGCAGGCTGGTTCTTTACCCCTAGTGCCACATGGGAAGTCGCTTGCCAGATGATAAGGAACATTAAAAGTCATTTTGGGCAAGAGAAAGTGATGTCTAATAGTCCCTGGGACTAAAGTAGAGTTGATGGGATTAGGATGTGGGGAGATAGGGCTCCAAACAATTACAAAAAAACTTTGTACCCGAGGGTGAAGAGCTTGGGTTTGATTTCAGAAACAACAGGAAGCCAATGCAAGCTGGTGGGAGGGTAGCAGAACAGCTGGACAGAAGGACCTTCTAGCAGTCCAGGCAAGAGACAGCAAGAGGCTGGATCAAGACAGGGACAAGTGAATGCAGAGGAGAGACCAGAAAATGAAGAAATTTCCAAGGTCAAAGCCTGTGATTTGGTGTCTGACTGGATGCAGAGATAAAGAAGACATAGGTAAACTATGCAGACAGTGACTTCAAAAGATAGTGAAGAAAACCAGGGCTGGCTGACTAGCAGGGACTTCCATTTCAATTCCAGTGCTGCAATGAACTGGCTTCTGGACTCCAGGAAAATAATTTATTCCTAGTTTCCTTATGAAAGGAGAAGATTAACTAGAAAATTTCAAGTTTCTTCCAGCTTGAGTATTCTATTATTCCAAGCTATTCCCCTTCATAATGAGAGTGAGAGTGAATTCGCTCAGTCGTGTCCGACTCTTTGTGACCCCATGGACTGTAGTAGCCTACCAGGCTCCTGCATCCATGGGATTTTCCAGGCAAGAATACTGAAGTGGGTTGCCGTTTCCTTCTCCAGAAGATCTTCCCGATTCAGGGACTGAACCCAGATCTCCCGCATTGTAGGCAGACACTTGGCCATCTGAGGCACCAGGGAAGTCCTACTTAGTTCTAAAATTAGTGAAACATGAAACTCCTGCAAGTTTTCTCTAAAGTAAACTTAGAAAAATGTATGCTGTGTTTCCTTTAAGAACCTAAGGGTCCAACATTTATTGAAAATATGAAGAGGCAGGTGAATAGCATTTGGGATTTGACTTTGATGAAACAGTGCATCAGAAACAGACTCAGAGGGAGAAGATGAGGGGAACTCAGAGATAAGCCTGAAAATTTGAATTGAACAGTTTAATTGAAAATTGAAAACATTGTTCCTCATTTGCTACCTTTGTTAAAAGTTCGTGAGTTCTACAAACTTCAGTTCTTGAGCTACACATGAAACAAACCCAGTTGATTTTTAGGTTATTTGGTCACTCATATCTTCTTGATCATTAAGAAACTTCTGGAAGTTTCTATTTTTTTGTAGTGAATATTTTACGAGCTCTTTGGATATAGCTTCATTTACGTGAAGTAAGTTCCAGAATGCAGTAGAGTAAAAATGGTCACCAGCCACACATTTAATGGAAATTATTAGAAAAAAAATTTGGCCATTGTCCTCTACGTTGTGACAGACGTCCTGATGAATGTCTTATGTTAATGTGCAGATGTTCTTTTTGGTCTGCCTTAATTTAGTGAAGCAGCTTGAAAATATTTCATCTCACATTTCAAATATTTTGTTCCAAGGATACTGAGTAATAAAATGTACTCCCCAACATCTTGAATAATAAATCAATTTATTCATGAGGCAGCTAATTTTTGTAAATTTCATGTAATTTAGGTTTTTCTGATCTGATTTAAGATTTTCCAAGAAAGAGGAAGGATGAAGAGTAAGTGGAATCTGGTCTATTGCTTTTTATTTTTCTAAGTGTAATTTAAACCCAAATATGCCACCTCTTAAAACTGAAAAATTGGATGTTTTGCTCACAGGTTGTTAGGCTTTAGGCTTTAATATCCTTAAAATGGACAATGGGCTTATGTCAGTGGTGGAAGACAAATAGGTAATGACTTCCAGAGAAATAGCATTCTACCTTCAGTTGTGGAAGAAAGCATTTTAAAGCTTTCAGTCTCTGACAGCCTTTGGGATTGCTAAAGGAGAAATAGGCAAAAGCTGTGGGGAATGCCTCTGGTGGCTCTGAAAGGAAGAAAAGAGAGAATCCGTAATTACCATCTAGAAGTCACTGGGTAGGGGGCTAACCACCAATTTGCTTTGGCCTGGAGTTTGATTAGGGTTACGTAATGGGTGGTAAGATGTGGAGTTGGGAGTAGGATAGTTGTAGCTGGTGAAAGTGCGGTAAGTGAAAAATCTTTTGCATTCATTTATTCATTCACTTATTTATCCATCCATTTAGTCATTCAATAAATATTGATTGAGATGTAGTATGTTCTAGGCATTGCTGGGGACAGAGCACTGAACAGTACAGACAGAAACTCTTGCCTTCGTGGAGCTTGTATTTTAGTGAAAAGTAGTTAGAGAGTAAACAAACAAGCAAAAAAACCATACCTATCAGACTGTGATGAGTTGTGGAGAAAAAAAAGCAGGAAAGCAGGATAAAAAGTGTGAATGGTTTAAATGTTATTTTAAGTAGAGTCTTAGAGAAAGTCTCACTGATTAGATGATATTTAAGGAGTAAAGGAGGTGAGGGAGAGCCTGCCATTTGGGAAGAGGGGATATTCTCAGAAAAGAGCTTCATCCCAGATAGAGGACAAAGGCCCTGGGACAGGAGGATTCTGACTTGTTGATGGAAGTAGGTGGGAGTGGACCCGAGGAAGACTGTAGGAAAGGAATGGACAGCGCAGTGTGAAGCCTGGGGGGCTGTCCGGAGCGTGACGTGCCTTGTAGATGCTCACTCTGCCTGACATAGAAGCTGCTGCAGAGTGTTCAGCTAAAGAGTAATGCGATCTGACATGAATTTTCAAATAATCACTCTGGTTGCTATGCTGCGAATAGACTGTGGGTGGAGATGGGGGCAAGGGCAAAAGCAAGGATACAGATACGTGGACCTTTCTATCATCAAGATGAAAGATGACAGTGGCTTGCACCTGGGCGAAAGGAGTAGAGATGAGAAGCAGTTGGATTCTGTATGCGTTTTGAAGGTAGAACCAACAAAATTTACTGATAGATTGGATAGGTGCTACAAGAGAAAGAGAGGAGTCAGAAATGACTAAAATAATTTTGTCCAAGCCACTAGAAGGATGACACTGTGAGACTGCGAAGACTGTGCGAAGTGCGAGGTCAGGAATTTCCATCTGCACCTGTTAAATTTGGAATGTGTCAAAATATGGAGGGAAAACTAAGGGAAACATGATTTCCCCCAGATTTTCGTATGCTTTGCTTAAGAATACAGACATATATGATAAAGTTTATAAAGTAAAATAAAATAATGCACACAAAATTTAAGGAAGTGCCTTCTCCATTTGGGGGAGAAAGGGCAGAGTGATAGCACAGAGGAGGAACATGTAGGCTGACGCAGTGAAGCTGGAGACGTTCCAGTTTTCAAGTGGAGCAGAGGTTTCACTGGTGTTCAGTTTTTAAAGTTTTGTAACTTACATCTATTTTCATTAATGAAATATTACATGATAAAAAATTGAGAATGAGATGAATTGGAAACAAGTAGTCCAGACAACAATTTGGGGAGCTGCTTCTATGAAAAGGAACAGAAAAATATAGTTGAAGTGGGGTTAAGAAAGGATGTTTTTAAAACTGAATAATGAACAAAAGGATGTGTGTACGCTGATGGGAATGATACTGTTGAGAGGGAAACATTGATAGTGCCGGAGGGAAAAGTTATCCATGCCGCAGAGATGCTCTTAGCTAGGTGAGAGGATGTGTGGGGTTGCTGCCGACTGCTTGTTGAGTTGATGGAGTTGGTTTCTTATTTCCAGGTAGTGAAGTGATAAAGAATCCACCTGCCAATGCAGGAGACACAAGAAATGTGGGTTTGATCCCTAGCCTGAGAAGAGCTCTTGGAGAAGAAAATGGCAACCCTCTCCAGTATTTTTGCCTGGGAAATCCCATCGACAGAGGAGCCCGGCAGGCTACAGTCCAGAGTCCATGGTGTCCAAGAGTCGGACATGACTGAGCACAGGCATGCCGCCACCACTTTCTGTATTCTAAACATAAATGCATTGGTTCTCCATGTTGGCGATACCTTCTCTCATTCTGTTACCAGTCTTTGCCATTCTTCATTGGACAAAAATTCCTACTTTTTGAAAGTTCTGCATAAGGCATTGTTTCTGAATTTTGTTTATAAAGGTCCTTTCATGCCTGTAGGTCATGGAGATAGTCTCCTGTTATGTTAAAATTATAACTTCCCCTTTTCTTTTAATCCTAGCATTCTCCTTTGCTTGTAGCATTAAGTAGTGATCCAAGTTCAAATTCTCAAAACCATAAGTAGATTTTTTCCAACATAACCTACTAAACAGTTTCCCCCTTTCCCCCTTCAGTTGGTAGAAAAACAACTGTTTGCAAATGATTCCCCTGGATGCCATTTTCTCAAATTGCCTTTACACTTTTACTGTGTTTGGCTTCTGCCTTTTCTATTAGAAGTTTTTACTCGAACATATGGTGAGTCTCTGCTGTGCACTCATACATTTTAAGATTGGAGGCTCTGTGTGTGGAGGAGGATTGCCTACTTGTATGTACTTTGTGGGCTTCCCAGGTGGCTCAGAGGTAAAGAACCCGCCTGCCAATGCAAGAGACATGGGTTGGATCCCAGAGTCAGGAAGATCCCCTGGAGATGGAAATGGCAACCCACTCCAGTATTCTTGCCTGGGAAATCCCGTGGACAGGAGGAGCCTGTGGGCCACAGGTGACTCTTCCCTGGTGGCTCAGACAGTAAAGTGTCTGCCTACAATGCGGGAAACCCAGGTTCGATCCCTGGGTTGGGAAGATCCTCTGGAGAAGGAAATGGCAACCTACTCCAGTATTCTTGCCTGGAGAATCCCATGGACGGAGAGCATGGTAGGCTATATAGTCCATGGGGTCACAAAGAGTCAGACATGTCTGAGCGACCTCACTTTTGTATGATGATTGGTGATCTGTGTCACTGAGCAGTGCTCCATGTTAGCATCTGAAAATTTCATCACTTAGGAAATCAGATTCTCCCAAGAAGTCATTTCAAGTATCTTGCCTGGAGGATATCAATCAGCTGCTTGCTTTCAGAAAAGGGGAGGAAAAGTGCAGGGGAAGTGTTGAGAGAAGTTTTCCAAATAGAATATGCAAAATTTTCACATAAGCCCCCATAAATTTTTATTAGGGGATCCCAACCTATACCATTGCCTGTGTGTCCCTAAGTCCAGAGACTCTTAGTTTTACACTATCAGAGAAGAAATGTCTGGTGGTTTTTCCTGAATTCAGGAGGGGCCCCAGGTTAGCCTGGCTAACCAGAGTTGGGGGAATACATGAGGTTCTAGATTTTTGCAGAGACCTTGGCCCTCTTGCTTCAGCCTCACAATCACCACACTCTAGATATACTCAGAGCTGCCAATTCCTGAGCTCTGCAGAGCTCATGCAGTAAATCCTGTGTCTTCTTTGCTTTCTCCTCTTCAGCTTTCTCAAGACTTCTACATTGTCACCATTCATCCATCTGTTTCCCAGCTTTCAGATTTTGGTACGGTTCCTTCTCCTTTTCTACGTCCTTCAATGGGGCCCGAGAATTTCAGTTTCCCACTGTCAGTCTTTCTTGGGAAAGAGCAATTTTGCTTTGCTCAGAGATGAGATGCCTGGGCTAAGGCTTCACTAGGCTGCTCAGCTGAGTGCCTGAGCTACACAATGTGCATACGTGCTTAGTTACTCAGTCATGTCCGACTCTTTGTGATCCCATGGACTGTAGCGGGCCAGGTTCCTCTATGCATGGGATTCTCCAGGCAAGAATACTGGAGTGGGTTGCCATGCCCTCCTCCAGGGAATCTTTCTAACCCAGGAATGGAATCCAGATCTCTTGCATTGGAGGCGGATTCTTCACCAGCTGAGCTACCAGGGAAGCCCTGTGTGAAATGCCAGGTCTACTGACGAGAGGAACTAACTTCACCTGGCTGTGGTGATCAACAGAAGAGAACTCATAGCCCCAGAGCGGCAGGAGTCCCCGTTCCCTCTCACTCTGCCCTCTCCGCTGTTAGTGTCCCTCTCGGCCCGCAAAGGTGCTTTTGCCTGATGCAAACTGAGCAAACTCTTTCAGAATTTGGCCATGGCGAAAGTGGAGAATGTTATCATGTCCAAATGACCTGTTCTTAAGGGACACAATCCCTGGATCCTATAAAATAACAAATCCAGGAAGCATGGCTGTGCAGCACATGCACACACACACACCTTAGCCCAGTGTGTGCGCACACACTGGTGTGTAGAGCTCTCTCACAGACCCGTGGGCCAAGGCAGCTGCTTGGAAAACAGAAGGCCGTTGTCTCCTGCTACGTGACTGCTCAAGAGTGGTGCTGTTCAGGCTCTCAGTCATGTCTGTCTCTTCCTCCACCCCATGGACTATAGCCTCCTAGGCTCCTCTGTTCATGGGATTTTCCAGACCAGAACACTGGAATGGGCTGCCATTTCCTTCACCAGAGGATCTTTCCAACCCAGGGGTATAACCTGTGCCTCTTGCATTGGCAGGCAGAATCTTTACCAATAAGCCACCTGGGAAGTATGCTAGATGGGAAATAAATGCCTGGTCATGTGTTTAATGCTTTTCTTTTTTTTGAGAAGGAAAAACTGGGATATTTGGGGTTGCTGCTAAGAGGAAGACTGTCCTCTCTGACTTTGTGCTGAGGCTCTAGCAGCATCCTGCCTTTGGACTATGAGATGATTTCTAGGTTTGTAACATTTTCCCTCCAAAGAGCTCTGAAACACAACCACAGTTCAGTTCAGTTCAGTGGCTCAGTCATGTCTGACTCTTTACAACCGCATGGACTACAGCACGCTAGTCTTCCCTGCTCATCACCAATTCCTGGAGCCTGCTCAGACTCATGTCCATAGAGTCGGTGATGCCATCCAACCATCTTATCCTCTGTTGTCCCCTTCTCCTGCCTTCAATCTTTCCCAGCATCAGGATCTTTTCCAATGAGTCAGTTCTTCGCATCAGGTGGCCAAAGTATTGGAGTTTCAGCTTCAGCATCAGTCCTTCCAGGATTAAATCCCACCCCATAACCTACTTTGTAAATACAGAGCCAGAGGAGCAGAGACTTAAGCAGCTATAAAGTCACAAGTCAGGGTTGGGTTCTGGAACAATGTTCAGGCCCTTTGTCTCAGCTGACTCTCCTAGAGATCCTGACTTTGCTAGGAAAATTGTGCAACTGAGTAATTTTCAAAATGCCCTAACCATTTCTTGGCATTTTTGATTTTTTTTTTTATTAAACTTTCTGACTGGAGGCCATGGTAATAGACTTCTAGGATTTCTTTTTTATTAACAAAATTATAAATTTTTAAAGAGAAAAATAACATTATTTTAAAAGTTCATGAATTTTTTTTAAGTTAAAAAAACACTGAATATTTCATTGGCAAAGCTGACTCTGCATAGGCTTTATTGTTAGAGTATAATCTGTCATGAAGGGACAGTTTGGATGATGAATTAATAATGAACAAAGGATATTAACTCTCTAGGATGGAAATTGGATCCATTGCATGTGCACAGGGAAAGCTGTAGAAGGTGAATTAATCAATTATCTGTGATCTCACACAGAATTCTGATTAGTATATTTCTTTCCGATATTCATAACAAAACACCTAACTACTCAATCAAAGATGTCTTAAAAATGTAGCAGGCACAGTAAAATCATTGCAAATTGCCTTGGATTAGTATATTTTACAAAATGAGAGCTGGGATAACCAGGGCCTAAAGAGGACCGATAGCTTTGATCATGCTAAGTTCTAATCATGTACTTCAACCTCTGGTTTTTCTAAACTGCTGTTTAATGATTTTTTCCCTCCTAATTAAAGATGCTCTTTGAAGCTGAGTTCTCACTGTTGCATTTCTCAACCAGTCAGTCAGTTCAGTCGCTCGATTGTATCTGACTCTCTGCAATCCCCATGGACTGCAGCACGCCAGGCTTCCCGATCCATCATCAACTCCTGGAGCTTGCTCAAATGAATGTCCATTGAGTAGGTGATACATCCAACCATTTCATCCTCTCTTGTCCTCTTCTCCTCCTGGATTCAATCTTTCCCAGCATCAGGGTCTTTCCCAATGAGTCAATTATTCGCATCAGGTGGCCAAAATATTGGAGTTTCAGCTTCAGCATCAGTCCTTCCAATGAATATTCAGGATTGATTTCCTTTAGGATCGAATGGTTTGATCTCCTTGCAGTCCAAGGGACTCACAAGAGTCTTCTTCAACAACACAGTTCAAAAGCATCAATTATTCTATGCTCAGCTTTCCTTATGGCCCAACTCTCACATCTATATGTGACCCCTGGAAAAACCATAGCTTTGACTAGACAGACCTTTGTTGACAAAGTAATATCTCTGCTTTTTAATATGCTCTCAAGGTTGGTCATAACTTTTCTTCCAAGGAGCAAGCATCTTTTAATTTCATGGCTGCAGTCACGATTTTCTGTGATTTTGAAGCCCAAGGAAATAAAGTCTGTCACTGTTTCCATTGTTTCCCCATCTATCTGCCATGAAGTGATGGGACTGAATGCCATGATCTTAGTTTTTTGAATGTTGAGTTTTACGCCACTAAGTTTTTTTTCCACACTCCTCTTTCACTTTCATCAAGAGGCTTTTAAATTCCTCTTTGCTTTCTGCTATAAGAGTGGTGTAATCTGCATATCTGAGGTTATTGATATTTCTCCTGGCAATCTTGACTTCAGCTTGTGTTTCATCCTGCCCAGCATTTTTGCATGATATATACTCTTGCATGTAAGTTAAATAAGCAGGGTGAGAATATATAGCCTTGTCTTACTCCTTTCCCAATTTTGAACCAGCTCCTTGTTCCATGTCCAGGTCAGCAAATATCAGGAAAAAAATGAAGGCTGACATAAGAACCACTGCCTGGCAGACTGAACCGTAATTCACAACTCTCCCCTCCTCTGTAGTGTGGTTCTGTTTTCACAACACTGGCCCCGTGGAGGGCAGAGTGTTCCCTTGTTCTGGGCCTCAACCATATGATTCCCTTTAGTGAAAGGTATGGTTGGGTTTGCTTTCTTGCTTCTATGCCATTGTCATGGGAAGATCACATCTCAATAGCCCAGTAGTGCCACGTCCAGCACAGCAGGTAACAAAGACCTGAAACGGGGTGGCGGGGGAGCGGGTGTGAGCACGTAATGAAAAGACAGATACATATATATAAATTTGGCAAGCAGGGAGTCAGGAGGCCCTTCTGCTCTCCATGGCAGGAAGACAAAATGGCTCCTTTCAGCCCGCACTTTTATTGCCAGAAGTCACATGAGATCATAGGAAATAGCTATACTGGGGAGTTTGATCAGCATACCACAAGGGAATAAAGTTAAGGCTCTGCTGTTGATTAGGAAGATCTTGTTTGTTTCCATGGGGACGGACGCAGGGGTGGGCAGTGAAGCTGTGCAGAGAACATGCCCGGCCCCAGGTATGTCTGTTTGGCATGCTTACTCGGACAATCACAAAGGCACAGTTGCCGTACCCTCGAGTCACAGGGAAGGTTCTGGTCTCTGCTCTGGCAGGCTGCAACACAGTAGCCCCAGGAAAATGAAGGACACCTGCAGCAGAGCCGCCCCAGCCAATCTTAGACAGGTGAAAGTGAAAATGCTAGTGGCTCAGTCGTGTCCAACTCTGTGTGACCTCATAGACTGTAGCCTGCCCAGCTCCTCTCCATGGAATTCTCCAGGCAAGAATATTGGAGTGGGTTGCCATTTACTTCTTGAGGGGGTCTTCTCGACCCAGATCAAATCCCAGCCTCCCATAACGCAAGAAGATTGTTTAACATTGGAGGCATAAGGGAAGCCCTTCAGACAGGTGCCCGAGAAACAAATGCTTGTTTCTACTTGTCACTGAGTTTTAGGATAGCCTGTTACATAGAATTATTGTGCTTATAACTGAAAGATCTAGTCAACATTTTCTTTTATTTATCAAACAAGAACAGCAAAGTTCTTGTAATTATTATCATCATCTTATACTGGATAGAACATCTTATTACTAAAAACAGAAAAAAATACATTTTATAATGAAGGACATTCCTTTAAGCTGAAATATTTAAATCTATGAAATCTATGAAATTACAGACTTTTTATTTTCCTCATTTGTTAATGGTACCTGTGAAAATGTCATCACTGACTTTGACAGTCTGAGGAATAACTAGAAAGAGTCTTCACTTAAGAGAAGGGTCTAGGCATGGGTTCCTGAGAAGACTTAGCTCATCTCCTCAGCTATGTATGGTTTACCTGGTGGCTCAGATGGTGAAGAATCTACTTGCAATGCAGGTGACCCGGGGTTGGGAAGATCCCCTGGAGAAGGGAATGGCTACCAACTCCGGTATTCTTGCCTTAAGAATTGCATGGAGACAAGAGCTTGGACGGCTACAGGCCATGAGGTCATGAAGAGTTGGACCAATTGAGCTACTAACACATACACACACACATACATCTTTCATAAAAATCTCCTTTCTTTAACTCTTTGAAAGGCAAGCAATACCACTTCCATTGAAAGCGTTTCAAGAGGCTGAAATAGATAGAGGTCCTGCAAGTGGGGATGTGAGTCTCTAAATGGAACAAGTTATTTCCTGGCTTCGTTTGGTAGTTTCGGCTGCTGACGCCCAGTGTGGATCCAGCCAGTAGTCCTGAAAGCCACCTGATCAGCATGGCTCAGGCAGTATGGGGTTTGATTTGTTTTCCCCACATCACTTTTCTTTCTTATTTTTAGCACTGCTGTTCACAAAGAAAATAAAGATAATCACCCGAAAGATTGAATATCAAATCGCTAGTTGCAGAATACAAATTATAGCCCAAAAGAAGGAATTTGGCTCTCTTGTTATAAAGCATGAAACTGGCTATTCACACAGGAAATCATGGTCTAGGGACAATAAAAAACAAAGGAAATTCAAGCGGAAGACCTTTCTCAGGTAGGTGGAGAGCTCATTGAGACCTCTATAATAGAGCAAAACCAAACCCATTGATTTCTTCCACTTTTGCTGCTCATATCCTGTTAATTCAGCCAGGCTGTTGGGCGAGCTACCAGTTCCATGGCAAACCAGGCAGTGGCTAGTTACAGCTGTGCTCGATTCTGCTTTGCAAAGTCCTCAGATTCTTCTTGTTCTTGTTTTTGAAATTTGAAAAAAAAAAAAAAAGCAAGCTATGTGTTCACATACAAATGAATATATATTATAAATGGTGAAAATGGAGTAGAATCTGTAGTTTTCAGCATTGTACCAGAGTCAGTTTCCTAGGGGTGGTATCATATTTAGGGTTGTCATGTTTTGTAAGTAAAAATACAGAATATTAAGTTGAATTTGAATTTCAGATAAACAGCAAATTTTATTGTGTGTGTGTGTGTGTGTGTGTAGTAAGTCACTTGAGTTGTGTCCAACTCTTTGTGACCCTATGGACTGTAGCTCACCAGGCTCCTCTGTCCATGGGATTCTCCAAGTAACACTATTCTCCTCCATCTACCATACATATAGAAATATAGGCATCCTCAGATAACCTTTGAATGAAATAGATTTCCTACNGTGTGTGTGTGTGTGTGTGTGTGTAGTAAGTCACTTGAGTTGTGTCCAACTCTTTGTGACCCTATGGACTGTAGCTCACCAGGCTCCTCTGTCCATGGGATTCTCCAAGTAACACTATTCTCCTCCATCTACCATACATATAGAAATATAGGCATCCTCAGATAACCTTTGAATGAAATAGATTTCCTACCTTGGTGGATAATAGGTTTTTCATCGAGCTACAATCAGAAGAGGCTAGATACATTTCTCTCAACTGTGGGGGAAAAGCAGTTAAGAAAATTGATAAATATAAATTGGCTGTGACAAGTTTCTCTTCCTATTCTGTTAAAGTCTTAAATGCCCCTCATCTGCTGGCAGTTGGATATAAAGTAACATTTTCACTCTGGGTGTTTGGAGGTGAGCTCTCTGATGTTCTACATGACAAATTATCATGGCTGCTTAAGTGATTTGGATAAACTATATGACCAAAAGTCAGGAAAAACAGAAATTGAGAGCTGCCTTTCTATTTCTTACCCTCAAAAAGTTACCTTTAGGACCACTAAATATGTTAGGATGCACTGAAAATCAGTATCATCGAACTCCCAAATTCTAAGGGACCAAATCTGATGCAAAGAGCTGACTCATTAGAAAAGATCCTGATGCTGGGAAACATTGAAGGCAGGAGGAGAAGAGGATGACAGAGGATGAGATGGTTAGATGGCATCACTGACTCAGTAGACATGCATTTGAGCAAGCTCCAGGAGTTGGTAATGGACAGGGAAGCCTAGTGTGCTGCAGTCCATGGGTCGCAAAGAGTTGGACCTGACTGAGAGAATTAACTGACTGACTGACATACTACAGTGTGGCCTGTGAAAGTTAAATGTCACTTCCTCACTTGGCATGTATCTTCAATTTGCTTTGATGTGTTTAAATCCTATCATGATATGGGGACAACCTAAGAAAGGAACTCCTCTCAGAGTACCAAATGGGGAGCTAGAGACAGGAGAACTAGCTTTATCCTCGAAAGTATTATACATTGCTCCCTTTCCTTGTCCAGAGGGAAATGCTGGGACAATGTTTGCTGACTTTGATCTCTTGAATCCCTTTTCTCAGATAAAGATTTCTTTGACATTTGCCTTCCGTTACTGTTTGTCTGTTTTTTTTTTTTTTTTGCTTGTCATGGCTTTATAATCATAGGAAAACATTGTATTTTTTCTGTCCAAAAGAACACTAATCCTACTTGCATGTTAGAAGTTTAATATCACTACATTCTTTTTGCAAGATAAAAATATAATTTCAATCCCTTCCTGCCCCTTATCAATTAGGATAAAGATCATGTACCAAATGATTTTCAAAACATTCTTCTATTGAAAATGTCCTTATAATAATTACAGATAATTCTGTCTCTATTTATTCTTCTTATCTTAGTGCACTAGCCAGGGTTTCTAGAACAATTTTGAATAATAAGATTGATAGAAGCTTTGCCTTATTCTGACTTTTATGAAGTTTCTTTTACGTTTTGCCTCATGTTATGATGTTTTCTGGCAGATGCACTTAAAATGAGAAAAATTCCTCTATTTTTGGTTAATTTATAATTTACTGTATGAATAGTGATATTTTTAGGTCTCTTCACATATTCAGTAAGTTTTGGCTACTTATACTTTTATGAAAAATTATATATTTCCTAAAGATTGTCAAAATGTAGTTTTATAAATTTTTATTTAATATTTTCCCATACTTGAAAAATTCCTTCCTACTTGAAGTTCATGCATTTTCTCCATTTAAAACCCTGCTTTTTTGTTTTTGTTTCTTTCTTCCTAGACAGATCTGTTGTAAGGTTTTTTT
>SJYV01018039.1:959105-1020493 GCA_006410875.1 Neotragus pygmaeus
CCATTGTGATTATCTGGGTTGTGAAGATCTTTTTTGTACAGTTCTTCTGTGTATTCTTGCCACCTCTTCTTCAAGCCCATTAACTCAAGTCTTTTGAAATGTTCTCTGTGCATACACAGATTTGAGCTGTTGGCAGTTTGGGCCATGAAGTGACTGGGGCAATATACTGTGTTTGAGGCTGGTATATCAATGTGGGCTTCCTTGGTGGCTCCATGGTAAAGATTCTACTTGCCAAGCAGGAGACACAGGTTTGATCCTTGGGTTAGGAAGATACTCTGGAGAAGGAAATGGAGACCCACTCCAGTATTCTTACCTAGAAAATCCCATGGACAGAGCAAGCTGGCAGGCTACAGTCCATGGGGTCACAAAGAATCAGATATGACTTAGTGACTGGGCAGGAATGCAATCAATGTAGCACAGAAAAGAAACTGCACATGCTGAAGGCTTAGAGTGGGGCTGAGGTGAAGTTTTTAGAGAGAGTTGGGTGGGGTGGTATATTATTAGTCAGTGTTCTCTAGAAAAGAACCAATATGATATTGACATATGTAGAGAGATTTATTTTAAATAATAGACTCACATGATTGGGACTGGTGAATCTGAAATCTGCAGTCAGCCAGCAGGGTGAAGACTATTATGTTCATGTTCATGATGCAGTTTGAATTTGAGTGCCATCTCGAGGCAGAATTTCCTCTTCTTCAAGGCACTTGGCAGTTTTAAGGCTTTCAGTTGGCTTAATGATACCCTTTCATATGGTAGTGGATAATCTGCTTTATTCAAAGTCTACTGATTTAAATGTTAATCTCATCTAAAAATACCTTCACAGAGACATATAGGCTAGTATTGACCAACTTTTGGGCACCATGGCCTAGCCAAATAAAATTAACCATCACAAATCCACCCCTTGCCACTTTGGCATCCATACATATCTCCTTAAACTACACTTAATCTCCAAATAAAGACAATAACAAGACCATCCTTCCTCCTAACTTGATACAACTATTTTACATTCAATGGAAAATGTACTAACAATTTTTCCAAAAGAGAATTCCAAGTCCTTTGTGATGTTTCTCTTCTTTTTGATATCCTGTGGTGCATAAAAGTAAATATCTGGGAGCAACATCTCTCCCTCCATCTTCCATCTTTCCCAAATCTTGTGGATATTGAAATGGATGCTGACTTTAAGCCATGTTTTCCTTAGAAATAAAGGACAAGCTTCCCAAGAGCTGACTTCTGAGCTTCACAGTTTTCCACAGTTTTGCTGAAGACCAGTCATTCTTTGTCCATTCTTAGTACCTATATCCCAGATCAAGTTCTGGAAATGAGTAAGCAAATTAGGAACATTTCAAGCCACTCCAGGATTGGTTGAATTCTTTTGATACAATTCCTCTATTTTATCGAATATCATAAAATATTACCAATCACAAAATCTTGAAGTTGGAAGGACTCTTATAAGCCTTCCTAGTCTATCATTTTCTAAATCCTAGTCTATCCTTAGGATTTCATGGAAAAGATTTTATGTGAATGGTTTTTTCCAACCTAAGAATATTTGAGAAGTTTCCTGGATCTTCTCTTCATTGTTCAATCAAATGGTCAGTGTTTTGGAAGGCAGCTCATATACTCTCTAGGCAGTGGATTCCATTTTTCTATGACTTTTTATACACACTCTATAACTTAACCAATTACAAGCATTACTTTGTTTTTGACTGCTCAAATACAGCAGAACCTTAGCATTCATAAATTTAACATCAGCAATTTCCATTTCTATTGCCACAGTCCTCAAATGTTCATGAAATGACTTAACTCATAATTTTATTAGACCATCAACTTGAGTGATATTTTCCGCTAGACTGGTCTGTAGAATTGATTCTCTTAAGTAGTAAGTGGACATATCCAGAAAGTCAGCATTCACTTGATTTTTTTCTCCTGTTTATGTTCACAGTAAGTCTTATAAAAAGAGTAAATAGCCTTACACATGACTTTGGCCCTATTTTTATTAAGTATAAAGGATTGAAAAGAATCATTTAAAATTTTCAACAATTTATTATTAAATTTTGTAGGGAAATATATGATTTAGTGGTATTTATGTATTTAGGATTTTTGAAGGCCTTGGCAAGTATTCCTAGTGAATGTCAATGGCCTACCATATAATCTGTTTCCACAGGGCATTTCTCCAAGGAGATCTGAGCACTACTTTAGCATTTCTTTATTACCAGGAAGGAGGTGGGAAGGGAGATATATACTGAAGCCCATAAAGATTTTGACATGTTGAAATTAAACAGCATTTTAAAAAGAAACTAAAAGAATAGCACCTGATTTGACACTAGCAGGGAGCAAGACAGAGGCATGCTATGACCAATGTGTGCCTCAATTCTGTTGATGGAAATCCCCAAGATGAATATCTGTGCACAAAATTTACATGATGGGGACTTTAAATTTAGTGACTCTTTTTCACAAAATGAATCTGTTTATATTATTTTATTTATATTCCCCTTTGCTCAAGAACTAATTTGAGTTGCCTTATAAGACGATTGAGTTGATGATATCATATGAGTAAAAAGGTAGGAATAATGTGTGTGACTTTCTAAAAGTCTGTTTTATAAGAAAAAGGAAACTGTATTTAAAAAGACTACCAAAGGATGTCATGCATATCCAAGGTCAATGAACAATGGCTTAAAGGCCAGATCTGCCCCTGTTTATGTAGAGTATGCAATGGACATGAGTTTGAGCAAACTCTGGGAAATGGTGAAGGACAGGAAAGCCTGGTGTGCTGCAGTCCATGGGGTCACAAAGAGTCTGTGCTGAAGCTTCAGAGTGTGTATTGAGGTGTAGCAATGCAATTAGCTCAGTTAGCAATCCAAAGCTCGCTCTTTGGGAGAGCAAAGAACAATAGAAAGAAAAGAGGATTGTAAAAAGGAAGTATGGGATGAGGAAGAAAAGAAGTGAACACTGAAGGGAATCACTGAATCTGGCTACCTTACTCATCTCTGCATTATTAATGAAAGGGGAGGTTAGAAGAAGCAATAAGAAAATACGCAGTGTTTAAAAATATTCTTCTGTTTCAGTCAATTTCAGTTTATATCCATTTATTTCAGTCAATTTCTGTTAGCCTGACCTGTTCAAATGATGAAATATCGTGCAGTCAGATATGCTGACCACAATTTGGGGGATAATAATAGAGTACCAAAAAGATTTCATGATACTGTGATTAAGGACTGTAAATAGCTCAAACCTTGGCTAGCTAGTAATTGCTACTCTACCCCCCTGCCCCTCCCTGCCCCTCCCTGCCCCTCCTCATCCACACTCACTGCAGCTCCCAGGACTTAGAAGTTATACTTAAGAAACAGCAACCAAGTACTAGGCAAGGTGCTAAGGTACAAGGTGCTAAGTCAGCACCCAGTGCTTCTGGTGATGACTGGTAAGAGCTGGGTTACAGAATGAAGTTTAAATTGTGACCTTCTTTGCCTTATGGCTGAACAGAAACTGAGATCTTACAATCTTATCCTCAGGTTCCCGTAGTAAAGGAAGCCTTTACATTGCCTCCAGTCAGGTAGGCACACAGGCCATACCAGCTCATAAATCAAGAGCATGTTTCAAGTTCATGAACACATAGCTTCATCAGAAAAAGAAGTTCAAAGAAGAGACAGAAGAGATAGTCTCTTGACCTAATTTATTGGTTCACAGTGGCTATTAATGACCTGTTAATGACACTATACATTAATGAAGAGGCCACATCAGTGACTTGGAGAATGGCAAAGTAAAGCTGTGAGAAAGCTGTGGAATGTTCTTTATAATGATTATTCCCCATTTTTTTTTTTGGTGTGTAAAACAAAGATGGACTAAGTGATTTCTAAGGCATCTTCCCACTTTAAAATTCTATATTCATAACTTCTACAAGTGAAGAAACTGTCTCAAATTNTGGAGAGATCACAACAGACAACACAGAAATACAAAGGATCATAAGAGACTACTATCAGCAACTATATGCTAACAAAACGGACAACTTGGAACAAATGGAAAAATTCTTAGAAAAGTATAACTTTCCAAAACTGAATCAGGAAGAAATAAAAGATCTTAACAGACCCATCACAAACACAGAAATCGAAACTGTAATCAAAAATCTTCAAGCAAACGAAAGCAAATCTTCCAGCCAGGACCAGACGGCTTCACAGCTGAATTCTACCAAAAATTTAGAGAAGAGCTAACACATATCTTACTCAAACTCTTCCAGAAAATTGCAGAAGGTAAACTTCCAAACTCACTCTATGAGGCCACCATCACCCTAATATCAAAACCAGACAAAGATGCCACCAGANTCACAGCTGAATTCTACCAAAAATTTAGAGAAGAGCTAACACATATCTTACTCAAACTCTTCCAGAAAATTGCAGAAGGTAAACTTCCAAACTCACTCTATGAGGCCACCATCACCCTAATATCAAAACCAGACAAAGATGCCACCAGAAAAGAAAATTACAGGCCAATATCACTGATGAACATAGATGCAAAAATCCTTAACAAAATTCTAGCAAACAGAATCCAATAACATATTAAAACATTATGACCAAGTGGGCTTCATCCCAGGAATGCAAGGATTCTTTAATATCCACAAATCAATCAATGTAATACACCACATTAACAAATTGAAAGATAAAAACCATATGATTATCTCAATAGATGCAGAAAAAGCCTTTAACAAAATTTAACTTCCATTTATTATTTAAAAAACTCTCCAGAAAATAGGAAGAGAAGGAACATACCTCAACAAAATAAAAGCTATATATGACAAACCCACAGCAAACATTATCCTCCATTTCCCCTAAAATCAGGAACAAAGCAAGAGTGCCCACTCTCACCACTACTATTCAACATAGTTTTGGAAGTTTTGGCCACAGCGATCAGAGCATAAANCACTCTCTCAGCTGTCACCTGAGGGTCTGCTTCCAGTCATCCTACATCTAGGTGCTAACTGCAGTCCTCCCCTGACACTCCTCCAGGGGATCTTCCCACCCCAGGAATCAAACCCAGGTCTCCCCTATTGTAGGCGATTCTTTACCATCTGAGACACCAGGAAAGCCCCTGACACTGACAGGTTGTGGCATACCTTCAATTACTGGGAGCTGCTTAGAATAAGCAAGGTACCCTAGACAACCACAGAGGAAAGGAAAACCACTGTTTTCCACTGTGGCTGCAGCAGTTGTAAAACAGTGTTAAAAAATTAAAAATAGAGCTACCATATAACTTAGCAACCTCCCTTCTAAGTGCATTAAAAAAAGGAAATGAAAACAGATATTTAAGAGATAATCTGAATTTGCATATTTATTACAAGACTATTCACAATAGCCAAGATATGGAAGCAACGTATCAATCAACAAATCAATGGTTAAAGAAGTTGTTATATATACATATGTGTGTATGTGTGTTGCATACATGTATACACACTTGCATATATGTATATATATGTATGTGTGCATGCTAAGTTGCTTCATTTGTGTCCAACTCTTTGTGACCCTATGGACTGTGGCCCATCAGGCTTCTCTGTTCATGAGATTCTCCAGATAAGTATACTGGAGTGGGTTGCCATACTCTCCTCCAGGGGATCTTCCCAACCCAGAGATCAAACCCATGTCTCTTATGCCTCCTGCACTGGCAGGCAGGTTCTTTACCACTAGCGCCACCTGGGAAGCACTATATAGGTGCACAAATATATGTGTGTGTGTGTGTGCATGGGTGCAACAGTATCTACAGCTTGAGGACATTATGCAAAGTGAAATAAGCTAGACAGAGAAAGACAAATGCTTCAAGATATCACTTGTATGTGGAATCTGAAAAAAGTTCTTTTAAATCAACCCATAGAAACAGAGAATAGAAAAGTGGTTGCATTGATCAAGAGCACAAACTTTCAGCTATAAGATAAAACCTGAGAGTCTAATGTAAAACATGGTGATTATATATATAGTTGATAACATTGTAGAGTTGATAACTAAAATTTGCTAAAATACTAGAACATAGATGTTACCACCAAAAATGACAAATATATGAGATAGACGTGATGACAATTAAGTAGATGGAGGGCTGGAGGAGTCCTCTCACAATATACATGTATATAATGTTATCACAGTGTATACCTTAAATGTCTTACAACTTTATTTTGTCAGTTATAACTCAATGAGCTAAAAATATACATTTCATAATGAACCATACATTGTCTCAGGTTCTCACTTGGAGGATCAAAAATAACGAGCCGAAATACTACTTTCCCCCTACAGCTCTGTAAATGATTATATCAGTAAGATTATATTTAGCTGCATAAAAATATTAACAGAAGCTTAAATGTATTAAAAGTGCATTTCTCTCACACACAAAATAAATCCTGATGTAGGTCGTCTAGTCTGCCATGGTGGCTCCACAGTCAGGGATGACCAGTCAATAGGCACCATGCTGTTTTATCATCCTCAGCACAATATTTCCAACCTCAAGGTCACTGCATCATTCAGAATGGCTGCTGGGGCACCAGTCACCATGCCTGCATCCGGTATGATACAACAGGGTGCTTTTTAAGTAGCTTCACTGGGACACATTCATCACACTTATTTCATGATCAGAACTCAATGAAATATCTTCACCTTGATACAAGGAAAGCTGTGATTAATATATTTTCCTACAAGAATGCATTGCTATATGAAGAAAATTTGTAGAAGATAGAGAATAGATGTTGAATGGGAAATAAGCAGCCCCTAATGCAATGCTGAAGAAAGAAAGTTGCGTCAATACCTACTTCCGGACCAGAGCTGAAAGCACTTGGGATGGATCCTCTCAGTTTAGTAGATGTTGTCAAAGCACAGGCTCCTTCAGCATCCCAGGTGTACTCTCTCTAAAGTCTGGTTCATTAGAAAGAATGTGGAATAGGGACTGAGAAGTTTTCGTTCACATCTGGCCTCCACTTGTTACAAGCGGTGTGTCCTGGGCAAGTAACATGCTCTCTGACTATATTTCTTTACTTGAAAATTGAGAAGTTATATGATACCTTTCCTAACATTTTTTGAGGATTCACTATTCTCCAGTTTGTGGACTGAAATGTTCTATGTACAGTAGTTAATTTCATTGAAAGTTTGGGCTCATACTCAAGATTGCCCTAAATATTGATGGTGTCTATTATGTGAAAAGTATTTGGATTCAGTGGTAAATAAGAGAGAGATGTCTCTGCCTTTCAGGGATTACATTCTGTCAGAGAGCCAGACATTAAGCAACACACTTACAGAATTAATTGCTCCATGACAAATATCCTCAGTGCCACGAAGGTAAAGTGCAGAGGCCAAACGTGACTTACAGTGAAAAGTCAAGAAAGGCTTTCTTGGAAGGAATTGTTGTTGTTGTTGTTGTTTAACCATTTAATCATGTCCGATTTTTGCGACCCCATGGACTGTAGCTCAGCCCACAGTCTATGGGATTTCCCAGGCAAGAATACTGGAGTGGGCTGCCATTCCCTTCCCCAGGGATCTTCCCGACCCAGGGATTGAACCCATGTCTCCTGCACTGGTGGGCAGGTTCTTCACAACCGAGTCACCTGGTAAGCCCCTTGGAAGGAGACACAGAATCTATGCTGTAGAAGGATTAGAAATTAGGCAAATTGGTGGAAGGTTTCAAAAAATGAAGTTTCCACATATGAAAAACTACAAATGTTAGAAATAAAAGTGAAAATTTTCTCGTTCTAAGACAGTAAAGACTGTAAAGATCTGTATTTGGAAGGTGAGGCAGAAATGTTTTAAATTGCTTATTTATTTTTTGTCCCCAAGTATGTACATGTATACATTCTTCTCCACATACAGAAGAAAATTGGGCTAAAAGTTGTATAACATTTAATTTAACTGTAATTACTTTTATTGACAAACTGAAATTCTTCAATCCCAGTCAATTCTGTCCTGCCAAACTCCCAATGAAGCTGAACTAATAAATGATCTGAGAAATAAACACCTTGTACCATTTCCCCTACACAGTTGGAAGTCTGTGATGTTTGCTGGTGCTTTGTAAAACTGGAAGATATCCAGGAACAGCATTCTCTGCAATTCTCTCTCACTCATGAAGCCAAGTCCTAGGAAACGCCTTTGTCAGAAAATATACTAGAGCTGCCATTTGGTAATTTTCATTATCAGCAAACTTTCATGGTTGGCTTGCCCAAAATTACTGCCTCAGCCAAAAAAAAGATGGTAAGAAGAACAGAAGCTAAGTGGGAAGCCAACCAAAATACCAACATTCTTCCTTTGCTGATGCTTTTATTGCCAGACTGGAGAGAAAATAACTGACCTTGAACTTTTTTTGAGGATTAAAAACTTCTCAAGGGCATGGTACAGGCCCTCAATATCTTTAAGACACTTGGTGTCAGATCCTTTCAAGTGACTTTTCCCCCGTCTTCAATATCTAGTAAAAAACTTCATATATCTGATTTAACCTTCTCAGAGGTTAAGCTGTGCTGTGTCGCTTCAGTCATGTTGACTCTTTGTGACCCTATGAATTATAACCTGCCAGCTCCTCTATCCATGGGATTCTCCAGACAAGAATACTGAAGTGGATCCCCATGCCCTCCTCCAGAGCATCTTCCTGACCCAGTGACTGAATCCGAGTCTTAAATCTCCTACATTGGCAGGCAGGTTCTTTTACCACTAGTGCCACCTGGAAATACTATTTTTCAGCTTTTTTTTGGCGGGGGGGTTTGCACTGGGCTTTATTGTTCAGAAACTTTGTTGATTTTAAATAAATAGTCCTTAAACATCCAAGTCTGAACAATGTAGTTTGCCTATTTTCTGTCAGTTGTTCTTTCAGGTAAAAATAGTATTCAGTGAGAAAAGTGGGTGGATTGGCTCACAATGAAACAATTGCACGGTGCTTTTCTGCAAGACAACTGTGAAATTTCACTGTGTGTCAGAAGTACACTATGTGTAATTCCCATTTCATCACAAGAAATATTAAAGAAACATGTTTTCATGAGTTAACAAAATTAGCGTGCTTTTGCTGCTTTTTTATAGATATTCCTAAGGGACACCGATCTTTCTTCTTCTGTGTGTGCTTGGGAGGGAAGAAGAGTGACTGCTGGGATGGTGTGGAGACATCACCATCGTTCATCCTAAGGTACCGGCAGTTTTGCCTACCATCAGTGCAAATGTTGGCACAGTAAAAAAAGATGAATATATTATAGAAAATACCATAAAAATAATTCTGACCTCACAGACCTCCTGAAGGAACGTGGGGATCACTAGGCATCCATCAATCACACTTTGAGAACTGCTATTAGATGTAATTGCTTTCATCTTTTTAAGAAATTCAATCTCATTTCTATTCTTTTAGGATAATTATAAGCTTTTAGAATTTGATTATTTATTTGTCAAATATCTAATTCCATACTGGCTTCCTTGGTGGCTTAGTAGTAAAGAATCCACCTGCATTGCAGGAGACGCAGATTTGATCCCTGGGTCAGGAAGATCTCCTGCAGAAGGAAATAGTAACCCACTCCAGTAGTCTTACCTGGGAAATCCCATGGGCAGAGGAACTGGGCAGGCTACCGTCCATGGGATTGCAAAGTCAGACATGACTTAGCTACTGAACAACAACAGCAGTGCAATTCCATACCATCTCCTGCTCTTAACCAATCTAATTAGTTGTCTGATGCACACTATTTGAAATACATGGAAAAAAATAGGCAATATTTTAGTGGGAAAAATAAAAAAAAAGCATGAGATTTGGAGCCTGAAAATCATGGTTTGAATTTAGTGATAATGTGACCTCAAATAATTAACTTAACTTCCCTGAATATCTATTTACTCATCAGGTAGAGAGAGCAAGAACGAGAGTCATAACAATGCTCTTAAATGGGGTAATACTAACTTCATATTGCATTTATGTGAATTAATTGCGAAGAAAATGAAAAGCCTCATATGATGCCTGTTTCTGACAAAACAGATCAGCTTCCTTTTCTTCCTCCTCACACTTTTGTCCTGCCCTTGTTTCCTTAAGACAAAAATGGGATTTGCGTTTTATCCCTCAGCAGACATCTTTTACAACTTCCATCTTCCAATGGATTAACAAGATATTTGTTAAGCACACATTATGCAAAAAGCAGTCTTTTATGTGATGTGGAAATGCAAGGAAATATGGGCTTGAACTCAATGCATTTGTACATTACTATGCAAACTTATTAAATAGCTTAATTTCATAGGAAGACAGTATTTATAAAAATTCTCTGAATTAAAGATATGAATAGTGTGTGGTCTTAAAGCTCCCAGGAGGTTTGCCCTCATTTCAACATGGTAAAATTAGGGAGACATATTTTATTCTTTAACATTTGGACAAAAACTTATTTTTCTCCAACACAAAAATGTCCAAGATTGAATGAACTTATGTATATGCAGAATCAATTGACATATGAGAAAGCCATTTCACTGGAAGAATGAATAACTTACTCTTAGCTCCCACTGATTCTGTACATTGCATGGTTTCCATAGCTGCCAAGAAACTATGTGGATGGTCTGCTTTTTCCTTCAAGTCTTGTGGGCTCTAAGATTGCTTGGGTTATGGCCTGTTTTTCTGGCTAAGGGAAACTTGGTAACAATTATGGAATCCAGGTTTAATGTGGATGGGAGATTTGGGGTAAAATTTACTCAATTTTCCCTCAAGAAATACACAGATTAAGATAGTTCAAATTAGATTTTTGCTAAAGTTGGTGTATTTTAAATGGTAGGTAATCTTTTTAAATGGTTATGTGCTGGATTAAGAACGTGTGTGAGATTTAGAAAGCCTGCCTGCCCATCCACAGAGGATATGTGAAGCATATGGGAGGAAATTGAAACTCAATAGTCCTTGCAGAGTCCACTGGGTTCGGCCACTTGAGTGCTTTTCCTTATGTGGTCTGAAATGTAGCCTTGTTATAACTCCCTCTGCATCAATCTCGGAGCAAGATCATTTATAAAAGGATGTGTACTGTAGACGACTTTTATTTTAAGATGAAGAAGTTTTCCTTTCAGAGAAAGTCACTTTTGAGCTCATAATTCTCAAATGATACTGGAATTTTAACATAAATTTTGGATTTCTTTTTGCAGCAGTCACATCCTTAGAGCAAAGAATTAAGTGGCAATGGATCTACCATTAATGAACATAGTAAAAAAAAAAGTCCAAATTATAGATTAACTTCAGAATCAATTTTCTTTTCATTGTATCATGAAATATTTGATGCAAAAAGAATATATACACATGTGAAAATTTGCCAGTCTGTAAACTTGAGATCTGAGATCTGCAATTACTATATGTAAATTATACCTAGAAAGTAAGCATCATGAATATAATAAATATCTCAACTATTAAGTATTATAATTGAACAAAAATTCTATTCTCAACACCCAACTTGAGCTATGACATTATCAATACTGTGAAGGGTCTTTTCCTTGTTCTACATAAATGCATCCTTTTCTCTGCCTTCCCAGGTCTCTCTACTGGATTCTATATTTATTGTTTACTTTTAATTTTTTTAAATTTTAATACCATATAATTACACCAAATAGCATGGTTTACTTTTGTCTGGTTTTGAACTTCATGTAAATGACGTTGTCGAGCTCTTCGGCAACTTTTTTTTTCTCTCTTAACATTGTGCTTTGAAATTTATCCCTGTTGATTCATAGAGGTATTATCCTGGGACTCAGAGAAAATGGAGTATTTCAATGCCGCATTAGGATAAAGAAGCCAGAGATTACTTCTCCTGTGGTCTTATACTTGTCAGCAATTATGTAACCATTTTTTTGGGGAGGACAAGAGGAACTTGATTTCTTTTGCTTTCAACTTCTAATATTTCATGATTAATTTGGGAAAGATGGCAGGAGAAAACAGCCATTGAGTCTGAATTAGCCAAAGACTTGATCAGGAATGCTCTCAATGGCTATTACAAATTATCAGCTGCCTCTTTTATATTTAAAATTTATTTACAACTAAACCACATATAAAGACATGTGAGATGCAAATTATGAAATAATAGAAAATATGTATTGGTTTCTGCCACCAGTTCCTGGCACAGAACTACTGTGACTCTTGGAATTTCCTAAGTAACAAGAGTACTGTTAGCATCTTGTTCTAATATTAGCATTTTGNTGCTTTCATTCTTTCCCAGCATCAAGGTCTTTTCCAATGAATCAGCTCTTTGCATCAGTTGGCCAGAGTATTGAAGCTTCAGCTTCAGCATCAGCCTTTCCAATGAATATTCAGGATTGATTTCCTTTAGCATTGACTGGTTTGATCTTGCTGTCCAAGGGACTCTCAAGAATCTTCTCCAACACCACAGTTTGAAAGTGTCAATTCTTCATTGCTCAGCCTTCTTTATAGTTCAGTTCTCACATCCATACATGACTCCTGGAAAAACCATAGCTTTGACTATACAGACCTTTGTCGGCAAAGTGATATCTCTGCTTTTTAATGTGCTGTCTAGATTTGTCATAGCTTTCTTCTAAGAAGCAAGCGTCTTTCAATTTTGTGGCTGCAGTCACCTTCCATAGTGATTTGGGAGCCCAAGAAAATAAGATCTGTCACTGTTTCCACTTTTCCCCCATCTATTCACCATGATGGGGACTGTATGTCATGATTTTAGTTTTTTGAATGTTGAGTTTTAAGCCAGCTTTTTCACTCTCCTCCTTCACCCTCATCAAGAGACTCTAGTTCCTCTTCGCTTTCTGACGTTAGAGTGGTATCATCTGCATATCTGAGGTTGTTGATAGGCTGATGTGAATTAAATAAGACAATGCTCATAGAGAGCATCTGGCACATTCCTACTATGTACGTACCTTCCATGTAACAGGTGTTAGCATGAGTGCTGGAGGACATGAACCAATGAGAGACAGTCCCTGCTCCTGAGGCGCTCCTGGTCTAAAGGGAAAAGTGAATACAGATGAGATAAACCACCAGAGGCACAGCGCCTGCTCTAAAAGAGGCCTGGAGGCAGCAAGGGTGCAGGAGGAGGAGTGACTACCCAGGGCAAGGAGGGAAGGTTTCTAGGAAATGACTTTTGAGTAGCAGCTGTAGAGATGAAATAAGGAGCAGGAAGGGCCTTTAGGAAGAGGAACCAGAATGCACAAAGTCACAGATGTGGGGAGTTCTTGGGAGCAGTGGACATTCAGTGTGGCTGTAGCAACGTGCAGGGAGGAGAAGGGAGTCTGCTAAGTGTGGCCCAGGCGATGTGAGAGGGCTCTGAATGCCATGCTGAGAGATTTAGAGTTTATGCTAGAATTACAAGAGCCATCAGAGAGGTTTTTAAGAAATATGTTATTGGGAATTTTTTATTACAAAAGTAACAAAGCCACTTTTTTTTTTTTTTTTTGGTCTGTACTTAATGGCTTGCGGGATCTTAGTTCATGGCTTGTGCAATCTAATTTCCTGACCAGAGATTGAACTCACAGGCTCTGCAGCAGAAGTATGGCATCCTAACCACTGGACTGCCAGGAAATTCCCTAACTCATTTTAACATAATTCAAACAGGTAAAGTAGTAAGCATAGGATGTAAAAAATTTAATATTTGACTACTCCCTATGTCTCTTCCCAAACTCCCTTTCTAAAGTAATCAATTTAAAGTTTGTCTTCTTCTCCTCGTCTGAGTCAATTAATTGTCCCCCATACCCGTACTCTTCTTCCTAAAAGACTTCTAGCTGGACACATGGCTACCTGGGAAGAAAATACATTTCCAGCCTCCCTTGCAGCTAGGCGTGGCTATAGAACTGCTGCTGCTGCTAAGTCGCTTCAGTCATGTCCGACTCTGTGCGACCCCATAGACGGCAGCCCACCAGGCTTCCCCATCCCTGAGATTCTCCAGGCAAGAACACTGGAGTGGGTTGCCATTTCCTTCTCCAATGCATGAAAGTGAAAAGTGAAAATGATGTCGCTCAGTCGTGTCTGACTCTTAGCAACCCCATGGACTGCAGCCTACCGGTCTCCTCCATCCATGGGATTTTCCAGGCAGGAGTACCGGAGTGGGGTGCCACTGCCTTCTCCGGGCTATAGAACTAGGCTCTGGCAAATGGGGTNCGCTCAGTCGTGTCTGACTCTTAGCAACCCCATGGACTGCAGCCTACCGGTCTCCTCCATCCATGGGATTTTCCAGGCAGGAGTACCGGAGTGGGGTGCCACTGCCTTCTCCGGGCTATAGAACTAGGCTCTGGCAAATGGGGTGTAACCAAAATTTATATGAGACTTTGAGGAAACGACCTTTTAAGGGAAGAGGGCGTGCTACTCTGGATGCCTTCCTCCTTCCTGTTGGTTAGGATGTGGAAATAATGGCTGAAGCTAAAGCAGCCATCTTGGGACATGAGGTAACCTTGGGAATGGACACTAATCATGGTGGGTAGAAGGAACCTAGATGACCTCATGGAGTAGAACCACCACACAAGCCCTGAACCATGTGCCTCCGGACTTTAAGTGAGAGAGAAGGACGCTATCCTGTTTAACACACTGTTGATTTGTGGTCTTTTTTTCTGTCACTCATCATTGAACCTAATCCTAATCTGACCCTCAATGTGCTTTTTCTTTTCTCCCCCCAAAATATAAACATACAAAATTTTTTTTGAAAAATGGTACCTAAATGCACGTATCACTCTGCAACTTGATCTTCTCATGAGCAACTTAAAAAAATTTTTTTTTTGATTTTTGTATATGGCTGTGTTGGGTCTTAGTTTCAGTGCAGGGGATCTTCACTGAGTCGTGAGGATCTTTCATTGCTGCACACACACTCTGTAGTTGTGATTCCTAGGCTTAGTTGTTGCGGCAAACACAGGCTCCAGAGTGTTCAGGCTTCAGTAGCTGTGGCATATGGGCCCTGTAGTTGTGGCACTCAGGCTTAGTTACTCCTTGGCATGTAGGATTTTAGTTCCCTAACCAGGGACCAAACTTGCGTCCCCTGTATTGCAAGGCAGATTCTTAACCTCTGGAACACCGGGGAAGTCCCTCATGTGCAACTTTATAAGTCAACAATTAGGTCAACCTCCTTTTTAAATGTTGTCAGTTGTGTGATATTCCAAAACTGGACCATAATGTATCCAATGATTCTCCTATTAATAGACATTCAGCTTTCCCATTTTGTTTTGTGTTTTTTTTGCTATCATCAGCAGTGTCACAGGAGATATCAAGAATAAAATTCTTGTGGGCTATGACTTTGTTTTGTTTCTGTTGGATAAATTCTGCAAAAATTTAAAAAATAGACTTGAGCCAATGAGGAAGTGTACTGAGCCAAAGATGGAGAAGCTCTATACAGTCAGCAAAAACAAGACCGGGATCTGACTGTGGCTCAGATCATGNTATTCTGGAAAAACCAGGACTCCTTGTAATCCCATATGAATTTGAGTATTGACCTACGCATTTCTGTATCAGAGCTGTGGGAACTTTGACAGAGATTGTGTTTAGTGTGCAGCTCGCCTTAGGCAAGATGGTCATTTTGACAATATTAAGTCTTCCCCCCATGGGCTGTGAAAGTCTTTCCATTAATTTAGGTCTTTTTTAGTTTCTTTCACAGATGTTTGGTAGTTTTCCACATACCAGACTTTCACCAGTCTTTGGTTAAATGTACTCCTAAGTATTTCATTATCTTAAACGCTAAATGAAATCACTTTCTTAATTTATTTTGGGGACTNATTTAGGTCTTTTTTAGTTTCTTTCACAGATGTTTGGTAGTTTTCCACATACCAGACTTTCACCAGTCTTTGGTTAAATGTACTCCTAAGTATTTCATTATCTTAAACGCTAAATGAAATCACTTTCTTAATTTATTTTGGGGACTGTTCATTGCACATGGATAGAAACAACTGAATCCCGTGTGTTGATCTTGTATCTTGCAGCTTTACTGAATTTGTTTACTAACTTTAGTAGCTTCCTTTGGATTCATTGGAGTTTTCATATGTAGGCTCATATAATCTATAAAAAGAAAGTTACAATTCTTCCTTTCCAGTTTGAATCCTTTAATTTCAAAGTCCTGTCTAATTGCTCTGATAAGCAGTTCTAGTACATCTTTGAATATCATTGATGAAGGTGGGCATGCTTATCTTGTTCCTGATCTTAGAGGGAAGCTTTCTTTTTTCACCATTGAGTGTAATGTTAGCTGTGCAGTTTTCATAACTGCCTTTATAATTTTGAGGAACTTTCCTTCCATTCCTTGTTTTTGAGAGTTTTTATCATGAAAAGACGGGTTTTGTCAAGTGCCTCTCTGTGCCTTTTGAGAGATTCGTATGGCTCTTTACCCTTGGCTCTGTTGGTGTGCTGTGTCACACTGATGCTCTCGTGTTGAACCACGCTTCCACTCCTGGGGAAAATCCCGTACGGTCACGATGTATACTTCTTTTAATATGCTTATTGAATTGTGTTTGGTAGAATTTAGTTGAGGATTTTTGTATCTATATTAATAAGAGGTATTATTTGTAGCTTCCTTGTAGTCTGACATTGAGCTCAGTGTAATCATGGCCTCATCAAAAGAGTTAGGAAGTGTTTCCTTCCTTTTGGTTTTTTTGGAAGGGTTTGAAAAGGATTGGTGTTAATTCTTCTTTACATATTTGACTAAATGCACTAGTGAAGCCATCAGGCCTGGGCTTTATTTTGGAGGTGAGGGGCAGTTCTTGACTGTGGGTCAGCCCTCTTGCATGTTCTGTGGAGAGCTTCATCTTGAGTCAGNTCTCCCCTAAGCCTCACAGCAGATATTTTTTTAAACTTTGTATTTTGTATTGGAGTATAGCTGATTAACGGGGCTTCCCAGGTGGCTCAGAGCATAAAGAATCCAGGGGTACAGGAGACACGGGTTTGATCCCTAGGTTGGGAAGATCCCCTGAAGGAGGGCATGGCAACCCACTCCAGAATTCTTGCCTGGGGAATCCCACCAACAGAGGAGCCTGGAGGCCTCAGTCCATAGGGTTGCAGAGAGTTGGACGCAACTGAAGCAGCTGAGAACACACGCATGTAGCTGATTACCAGTGCTGTGACAGAAGGGGACTCAGCCATACGTCTGCACGTGTGCCTTCTCCCCCAGACTCCTCTTCCATCAACCTCCACTTACCATGGAGCAGAGTTCCCTGTGCTGTTCCTTGTTGCTTGTCCATTCTAAATAGAGCAGACATAATTTCCTAACTATTCCTTACCCCTTACCTTCCCACCCCGGCAACCATAAATTCATTCTCTTAAGTCCCAACAGCAGTTATTTTAATCACAGGGTGCAGTGGCCTGGGTGGAGGGTAGCTGTAATCAGTGGTTTAGCTGTAGCTCCAAAGACGGCGCGTTTATCCTGCCTGAAGTGAAAGAGGATTCATACCCACAGCATCAGAGCAGGAAGCAGGAGGAGGCTGGCCGGGGTGAGCGGCCGCCAAGCAGACAGTCCTTTATTGTGGCAAACTGCTCCTTTAATCTCTGCGACAGAGCAATACAGACTCCCCAGCCACGACCTTCTCTTGGGCCGTTGTAGAAGGCAAATTTGCTCCAGTCAGGAAGTATCACCAGAAGGCTTCATCACAAACGCCACACATAAGGTGACCCTGAAAAATACCAGATAAAAACTAACAGGCTGGTCCGGCTCGCACACAAACCGGAGGAAGCCGGACAGGTGTGGACATGCGGCTGCCCAAACACACAGCCCCAAGGAACAGAGCGGCCCCCAGGACTGGGTTGGGAGGATAGAGCCAGGGGCGATCTGCCAGATATTCACCTCTCTGGATGAGCCACTGGGCCCCCAGAGAACCTTGCTCCATTGCTACACACATCTCGAACTCCTGGATAGAGGCTTGGCAGAGGTCAGGGAATCCTAAGCTTGGCAGCTGGAGGGAACTTTGGCAGTTCTCTAGGAAAAAGGCCTGGGAAGGTCAGAGGACTTGTCTGAGGTTACAGAGCTAGCCAGTGGCTGAACTGTCCTTGAACCCAGGTCTCTTGTCCCCCAGCCCAACGTCTGTGCTGAACCCAGTAGGCTTCAGAAGCTCGAGAGGAAGAGGACAGAGGAGCTGGATGAGGCCAGGCAGCTGTGCATTCTAGGAATGCCCCCTTTGGAGATGAAATCTGACTTCCAGCAGAACTCTGAGGAATCTTCTTGTTGCAGGGGAACAGTCCCTTATGCATTTTAACCCTCTGCTCCCAGAGGCAGCCAGTCATGTGTCAGACAGTCTCTGCAGGCCAAGACCTGTAGGGGGCACTGTTGGTTCTGTGGATGCTTTGGTGGGTAGAGGCGTGGAGCTGCAAAGGCCCTGGCCAGCGGCAGCCAGGCAACTGAGTGGCCTGTTGGAGGGACTTGTCTTCTAGCTGCAAAGCGCAGTTTCTTCTTACCTTCATCTTTGCCGTCATCAAAGTGGCTTAGTCACTAAGTGGTGTCTGACTCTTGCGATCCCATGGACTATAGCCCGCCAGGCTCCTCTGTCCATGGGATTTCTCAGGCCAGAATACTAGAGTATTCTAGTGGGTTGCCCTTTCCTTCTCCAGGGGATCTTCCTGACCCAGGGATAGAACCCACGTCTCCTGCCTTGGAGGCGGATTCTTTACCCACTGAGTCACCGATTGTTATTAAGCATCTGCTACGTGCAGGACACGATGCCAAGCATTTTACATGGTTCCCGCTGTTTGGTCCTTATGGTAGCCTGTGAGGTCAGTGCTGACGTCACTCCATTTTACAGATCAGAAAACAGGCAATGAGGAGGCTGCACTCTCCAGGACCCCTCCCAGGACACTGGAACACTCTGTACTGCTTTGTTGGTTTGGTTTATTTTAGCTGATCTGGTTTAATTAGAGGAAACAGGGCTGAGCCTGTGTCCCCTTTAAGGGCACATCCAGGTGGCTAAAGCATCCTAGTACACTGCATTGATAGACAAGCCCAGAGACTTCTGGCAATTGCTAGAGGTTTCTAGATCTTTCTGGAAAATGCATTTTTCTCCTTCCCTTCGCTTCTGGAAACAAGAGTATGAAGAGCCAGGGTGTGGCAGCCAAGGCTGTCGTGTGAAAGCTGATTCCAAATCTGCCCCAACTGAGGGCCATCCCTGGGCTCCCTGTTCCCCCTCTTCTGGAAACATGGAGTGGGGCTCTTTTAGCACTTCTCTGCCCTGGAAGTGGGGCTCCTAGAGACAATCAAGCATTTTTCTAGGGCCTGAAAAGAAACCGCACTTGGCCACTTTCCCATAAAGGAGAAATCGTAGCTAAGGGAGACTCCCCGTCCCGTGTCCTCCAAGAAGTGTCTGCGGTGGAGCCGTCCTTGCCAGGACCCCCGCGCGCCTTCCAAGGCGGGGAGACCCAGCCCCCGCAGCAGCTTCAAGGAACACGATGGAAACAGCCCAGGCCCCGTTCTGCAGGAGCCATGGGCGAATGGGGCGGTGGTGGTGTGCTTGAGTATTCGCACATATTCCTTCACCCACGGGAGTGAAATGGCTAAAACCATACAGGAATATTGCTCAAGCTGAGTTCATTACCTACCATAAAAATGCTCAATAAAGAAGGAGATTGGAGCGGAGTGGAAATATTCCAGAAGGTGTCATAGAAGTGAGTTTAAAGCCAGATTTTAAAGGTCACTTCCATCCATCCAGCCGCCCAATCATTCTGACTGATGCCGTCACCATACCCAGACCTGTGCTAAAGAAGTCCCAGGGGAAAGTGATGCTAATTGATTCATTTGTTTATTTATTCACCCACAACCCGAAGTCGAGGGTTTGCTTGTGCCCGGCATTAAGAGAGAGCCTGAAGGACACAGGGAGGTCTTCCTGGATAGGGGATTTTGTCAACAAAGTCTCCAGGATGGGAGGTATGTGGAATACAGGCAGCCAGTTAAGGATGCTGGCATTCTGTCTCTACTCTCCTTGTTTCTTGTTTAGAGAAACAGTGGTTTTAACAAAGGATGCTTTGAAGTTCTGGGCTGCAGAACAGTAGCTGCCTTGCATTCTTGGGTGACTCTCGGCCACTCATTTAATAAATACTTATGAAGAACCTGTTGTGTGTCTTGCACTGTGTCAGGTGAGCTGGAAAGTGAGGGAGGAGGAGGGAGGTAGACAGCAGCGTCCTCCTCGCCCTCTGGACCCCTCCAGCTTGTCGATGCCCCAGCTCAGGGCCTGCCTGCTGCCCTGAGCAACTTGACCCCCTCCGTGACAGCAGCGCCTGTGGCCACTGGCACCTGAGCGCCAGAACCAGAGTGTGTGTGGGTGTGAGTGTGTGTGAGTGTGACTGGGCATGTGTATTTCCATGTGTGTGTGTGTGTGTCTTGGTATGTCTGAGTGTGTGAATGAGTGTGAATGTGTCTGTGTGTTGGTGTGTGTGTCAATGTGTATATGGTATGTGCGAGTATCTAAGTGTGTGAATGAGTGTGTGTCTGCATGTGCCTGTGTGAGAATGTTTGTGAGTGTGCATGAGTGTGTATTTTTTTGTGTTAGTGTGTCTCTGTGGTATTGTGTGTAAGCGTGGGTGTGAATGAGTATGTGTGTGTCTGTTCATACGTAGATGGTATGTGTGAGTGGGCAAGTGTGAGCGCGTAAGTGTGAGTATGTCCACCCGTGAGTGCACAGACGTGGGAGAAGACTATCGGGAAGGAAAGCGTGAATGTGGGCTTCCAGCAAGGATGGAAGCTGGCCTGGGGCGGCAGGCGGCTGGGCGGGGCAGACAGGCTGGGGAGGAGGCACAGGAAGAAAGGGAGGACGACGTTCGGAAGGCGTTCGGAAGGGGACCCCCGACGGGACTGGGGGCGGGAGCTTTCTGGCAGGCTGGGTGGGGGCCAGGAGGCCGGCAGGCTGCGCAGTCCACAGCGGAAGCAGGTGAGGCCGGCGGCTGGCCGGGGGCTCTGGGGACTGGTCCAGGAGGCCCCGGGAAAGCCGAGGGGAGGTGGACCCAGCCCCCGGTCGGCTCCACGCGGAGGTCACCGGGCTTGCGTCCACCCAGGGCAGAGCAGCAGGACCGAGAGGGGGCAGAGGCCCGCTCAGGCCACCGTCAGGGGCCCCGAGGCTGTTCCCTGAGCCGGGGACTTGAGGGGCCGCGAGCAGGCAGGCCCGGGCTGCTGACCCCTGGATCAGGGCGTGTCTGGAAGGGACCCAGAGGGTGGTTTTGTCTGAGCCCTGCTCCACCCCACAGCCGGGGTGGATCGCAGCCCCCGCCCCGCCCCCTGCGCCGCACGTGTCCGCCAGCCTTTTTCTACGTACAGGTAGGTTATTCATCAGGTTAAGAGGACCTTCTCATAGCGCTTTGTTTTCTTTAAAAAAAAGAGCTAACATAAAGCCCAGTGGGTTTGTCGCTTTCCCTTCCCTCCGCTGTTTGTTTTCTCGGCTCACCCCTCCCGGGCCCCTCCCGCAGCTGTTCCCAGTGCGGTAATCCTGGGTTCTGGCATCAGAGCCGTTGCCATGGGGACCTCACCAATTCAACATCGTGATGACGGACGGGTTCGGTGGGAATGAACGTGAGAAGAGGGGGGAGGCGAGAGGGAGGGGGCGGAAGCCTCCCGTTCGCTGAAGGGGCGGTGGCGAGGAGGAAGTGGGAAGGGGGTGTATTAGTTTCCCACGGATGCTGAAACAAATGGGTACAGCTTGAAATGACGCATGAGAATTCTCTGGTGGTTCTAGAGGCCTGCCGTCCAAAATGAAGGACGAGCTCCTCTGGTTCCTCCTAGAGGCTGAAGAGCATCTGTACCTGATCCCTCTCCTGGCTTCCGGTGTCGCCAGCCATTCTAGGCTGGTGGATGCGTCTCCCCAATCTGCCTCCATCCTCACATGGCCTCCTCCCGGCGTCAGTGTGTCTGCTGCTTTTCTCTCTCTTAAGAGAGGGATAGGGCCCACCCCAAATCCTGGCCTCATCTCTAATTACATGGGCCAAGGCCCTTTTCACCTTCAGAGGTTCCAGGGGACTGTAACTTGGATGTGTCTCTTTGAAGGTCCGTCTTCAACCCACTGCGAAGAGGGGAAGCGCATACAGGAATGCACTCTGCTGCCTCAGATCTGACATGCCAGCATTGAACATTAGGATAGGGTGGGGGGTTCTGCTGGAAATTTGCCTCTTTGTACCACTCCAGTATCTTTGCCTGGACAGAAGAGGCTGGCGGGCTACAGTCCATGGGGTCACAAAGAGCTGGACACGACTCGAGCAACTTAGCATGCACAGAGCCGCAGATGAACCTGTTTCTCTCTGTGTGTGTCTCTTGGCCATGCCTGGGATAGTTAAGAGCACAAAACCTGCAACCAGACTGACTGGGTTGGCACCTTGGCTCTGCATTTCTAGCTATGAGAGTCCATGGTTGAAGTGAACCTTTCCATGCCTCAGTTTTGCCAGCCGTAAACTGGGTGTGATAATAGTTCCTTCTTCATAAGGCTGGCGGGAGCAACACGGAGCTCAGCGGCCGGTAAGTCCTCAGGACAGCGCTCACACGCTCCTACTGTGGCATAGGCATTGGGATACATCCGTGAACAAACCTGGTGCATATCCCTGTCCCCAGGGAGCTGACGTTCCAGAAAGGGAGGAAAGTGAACCATAGATTTGTTATTTAGCTGCTCAGCCATGTCTGACTCTTTGTGACCCCATGGGCGGTAAGCCCACCAGGCCCCTTTGTCCATGGGATTTCCCGGGCAAGAATACAGGAGTGGGTTGCCATTTCCTTCTCCAGGAGATATTCCTGACCCGGGGATCGAACCCAGGCCTCCTGCACTGGAGGTGGATCCTTTACCATTGAACCGCCAGGAAAGCCTGAAGTGTAAGCAGCAGACAAATAGGCAAGGAAGTGACCCAGCACACTGGAAGGTGAGGAGCGCCGCAGAAGGGAGGAGAGCAACCAGAAAGGGGGACGAGGAGTGTCCAGGGGGAGGTCAAGTGGGTCAGGACTTAGACGAATGGCCAGAGAGTCTGTGAGTTTCCTATTCTCACCAGAGCATCCGTCCAGTGGATTCTTAAAGAGGTAGCACCCCCCCCCCCCCCCCCCCCCCCCCCCCCCCCCCCCCCCCCCCCCCCCCCCCCCCCCCCCCCCCCCCCCCCCCCCCCCCCCCCCCCCCCCCCCCCCCCCCCCCCCCCCCCCCCCCCCCCCCCCCCCCCCCCCCCCCNTAGCCCCCCCCCCCCCCGGCCCCTGTGATCAACAGGCCTTTCCCCTGATGGAGGAAACTACTGACTGTAGCTGCCCCCCAGGCCTCCGTTGAGCCTAGGAGCTTTGAAGCGCAGTGGCCCCTTTAAAGGGTCCAGAATGGCAGCGTGGAGGCTGGGCTTTTGCACCCCTGGGGAGGAGGTACGGCCTTGGGTGTCAGCTGCCAATACTCCCAGCAACTGGGGGGTGGGTGTGTTGGCCCCAGAAAGGTCTGGGCCACACCCACCCCAGGTGAGGAGATCAGCTGAGTGGGATGATGCTTGTGAAATCGTTGGCAAATTGCCAGGACCATGAACGATGCTAAATAAATGGTGATTGGTAGCGTTCTGAAAAGTGGTAGCCCCTCGCCTTGGAAACACTTTCTTTCCTTGGCGTCCAGGACCTCACAGGCTGTGTTTCCCTCCTGCTTCCCTGGCGCCATCGCTGGCCCCTCCGCCTCCCCTGACGTTTAAGTGCAGGTGTGTCTCCGGCCTGAGTCCTCGGACCGCTCTTCTCCACCAATTATGCACCCTCTCATCCATTCTCTGGCCCTTAAATACCATTTATAAGCTGAAGACTCTTAAAATTTTATCTCCAGCTTGGACCTCGTGTTGAACTCCAGACTCATATATCCAACTGCCTACTCGATAGCTCTACTTACACGTCTAATAGGCTGTGGCAGCCGTGGGAACACTCCACTCACACCGTTAATGGGAACAGGGTAACTGACATCCCCGGACTGGCCTCACACGATGCCGAGTCTATGCATCTGTGGGCTTCTCCCAGCTTGTGACTGAGCATGGGCTGGGGTGGGGTAAGCCAGAGAGAAGGGGGTACAGGGCAGATCCGTCCCTGTGGCACGTGGACACCCCGATGGCAGATTTTGGCTCAGCACACCCCAGGGACCTGGTTGAGCCCTCCTCGGAAGTGTGCTGGGTCTGTAGACATCCTCCTCCCCAGTCTTCCTCCCCCATCTCTCTTCACAGGTGACCGTCCTGCATCTGGAAATATCCTCTCCAACCCCTGCTCCCTCCCCTCCATGCTTCACAGCCATTTCCCCTGGAAGTCTCTTGCCCACCCGATCCTGTCTTAGCATCTGCTCCTTGGAGGATCCAAGGCAACAGATCAGCATCTCAAACGTCAAATGTTCTAAACCAAATTAACCAGCTCTCTCTCCCCTCCAGAAACCTACTGCTCCACCAGACCTCCAACCTCATGTTAATGAATGCCAGCTGTCTTCTGTTGCTCATACCCCAAAGCGATGGTGGATCCTTGAGTCTCTTCTTTCTTCCATTCTCCAGCCCAGCATCAAATCCCATCGGCTCCCACTTCAGAGCCGGTCGAGGGTCAGACGAGCCTGCCTCTCCTCTGCACTAGCCCAAGCCGATGTCATTTCCCACCTGGATTGTCGTTAAACCCTGCTCTCAAGACAGCCTGCTTCAGTCTTGCTCTATCCCTCCCTCGGGCTGTTCTTAGCACATCACTGAGTGATGCTTTCAAGATGTCAGATCAAATCCTGGGGGTCCGTGGCTCCCAGGTAGCAGTCATGAGCCACATAGCCACCCTCACCGGCCCTCCTGATCCCCTCTGGTCCATCCTCCACCCTGGAAGCCATATCCACCTTGGTTTGCTCATCTTTCTGCTCCTTGTCAACACACTAATTCCCTCTTCTCCTTCATGGGTCATCACCAAGGGGCCACCTTCTCAGGCTTCCCTGACCAACCCACCCCATACGCCCTGTTCCCCTTCCTGTGCAAACACTGACATCTAGTTTTACCTCTTTAATTGGTGTATTGTTCTGACTCCTGCCATTAGAATGGAAACACCATGGAGGCAGGAGTTGGGTTTCCTCTCCTCCCCACCCCCAGGCCCGCCCAGTACCCAGGGCAGGGCAGACGCTCCATAAATATTTATTGAGAGAATAAAGAGCAAACTCACCAAAGGACCTGGTGCATAACAGGATTTGATAAATATTGGCTTTATAAAATTGTGTTTGCTTTTATTTCATAAAATTCAGGAGCCTGTAGAACAGAAACAAAAATAACCTATAATCCCTCTGCTTTGATACCCCCTATGGACATCTATAAAAAGATAAAAATAATACATGCAGACAGGTAGAAAATCCTATTAGGTATCAAAAGGCATAGGATGGAAGGAAAGAGCCTTCTGCCAGGACTCTGGCACCAGCCCAGCATATCCACCACCCTGCCCCGCCCTGATACCTGCTTCTCGGGGGCTGAGAAGGGCTCGTCCATGGGGGACAGGGGCAGGTGTGCCTGGGAAGAGGTTGGAGGCTTTGGGAAGCCGTGGGAGCTGGGCTGCAGGTGGTTTCGGCTTACACTTTGGCCCACCAGCACAGATACAAGCCGGATCCTGTTACACTGACCCTATGTGGTATCATTCCTCTGCTGAGCGCTCTCTGCAGCTTCCAGAGCATGTTGGAGAAAGTCCCCACTCTACTGTGGGTCTCTAGGACTCTGTGAGGTCTAACTCTCCAAGCCCTGCCTCCCCATCCCTCGCCACATCCCAGCCACACCTTCCCACAGCCTTCCCTGCCCCAGGGCCTTGGTACGTGCCATGCTGTTCTCTCTGGAAAGCTTTCTTGCTCCCCATCACGTGGCCAGCTCCCACTCAGCCTTCTGGTCTCGGCTGACATCAGCAGTTCTCACACTTCAAGAAGCACCAGACTCTCCTGGAGAGCTGATGGAAACTTAGGTAGCAGGACCTCATCGTCAGCGTTTCTGATTCACGATCTGGGACGACCTGAGCGTGTTCAGTTCTAACAAGTCCCCTGATGCTGCTCTGTTGCTGAGGGAACCCTATTTTGAGAACCACTGGGTTCAGTGATGCTACTTTAAGATGCTGGCTTTATAATAGACACCCCTCCTCCCACCTTTCTTTTTTTCTTTAAATAGTTTGTTGAAAAATTTAATGATTATTATTAGTTGTGGCCTCACCATGCTGCATGTGGAACCTTAGTTCCCTCACCAGGGATCAAACCTGCAGCCTCTGTGTTGGAAGCATGGAGTCTTAACCAACGGACCACCAAGGAAGTCCCTTCCCCACTTTTCTAGATTAAGTCCTCCTGTAGCACCTTGTGCTTCTTCTTCACACCAAGCATTATTATACCATAACTTATTAGGGTTATAATATTGTGGATTTTTCATTGTAATTTTGTGTTGAAGGAATATCTTCTAATTCGCACCAGAGCAAGCATTTTGGTTTCCCACCTCCATCCTTTCTTATGTTAAAACGGCAGCCAGACCAAAAACAGATATTGTACAGAGTTGGTCCCTCTTGAGGGAGAGAGGGAACTAACATTTATTGAATGCTCTTAAGCATTGGTAAAGCGTCTGCCTACAATGCGGGAGATCTGGGTTCAATCCCTGGGTTGGAAAGATCCCCTGGAGAAGGAAACGGCAACCCACTCCAGTATTCTTGCCTGGAAAATCCCATGGACCAAGGAGCCTGGTAGGCTACAGTCCAAGGCGTCACAAAGAGTCGGACATGACTAAGCGACTTCTCTTTCACTTTCTTAAGCACCTTGCACTATCGTGAAGGCTTCTAGAGGAATAATAACCAACAGTGACCTCCATTTACTGAGCATCTATTCTGTGCCAGGATACATACTTTGCAAGGAGCTATGGCTGTTTGGTTCATTTCTGTATCCCCAGTGCCTGGCCATAGTGATGCCTAATAAATATATATATATAGTAAGTGATTTAATGAGTAAAAATAAATGATTCTCCTACATGGGACATGTCTTCCTTTCCTGAGAATGGAGGGACTTCCTTCTGGGACTGGTTTTATAGACTTAGCTACCATCTGGAGCTGTCTGTAAGGAGTTAGGAGGCTGGATGCCGGGAGCCAGCACGGGAGATCCCACCCATGACAAGGTCCTGCGGAGAGGCCTGATGGGCAAGGCGAGTCAGGCCTCAGGGGTTCCCCCTGGAATTTCCTGAGCATCCACCCCCAAAAACCAGAGTCTGCCTGCTTAACTGTGTTATGCTTTCCACCTACTCTTCTGACGTTAACAGGGGGCTGTCCTCCCGTCTCCTTTTTCTGGAAAAGGTTGATTTAGAGCTTTTAGATAATAAATCTCCTGGGCATAATAAGAGTGTTTCAATCCAAAAACCCCTCTGATGGCTTTCTAGCCTGCCTGCCAGACTCTTACAGCTGAGCATGTGGTTGTTTGCGGCCTCCTGACCACGAGAGGCACAGGAAGCTTAAAACATCCTAGGAATGTGGGGGCTTCTGAGGAGTCAAAATCATTAGAATAGGACTGATTAAGAGTTTCATTTGTTGAGCCAATACTTGCTGCCAAATTTTCATATCTTTTATTTGTAGATATAGTTGGTATATAGAAAAAACAGGCAGTAGACCTGGTATTAGCAACATTAGATCTTTGAGTTAAGTACTTTCTTTGTTATAACCCACTGCACCTTTGTTCTACAGGAATGTAACTTTATTTAGTACTTTGAGGGTGATGCAGAGTAAAGAAAAAACACTTCTAGGGAAAAAGAGTTTTCTGATTGATAGACATTTATCTAGGAAGAGAGCCATAAAAATGTTAACAGGTCTCTTGGCCAGAAGATAATGTAAACCACCTGAGACCTTTTGTATACAGGAAGGTATGCAAAAAGAAAGCCTGGTCTCAATGAGGGTCAGGACTGCTGCCCCTGCATAACTCTGCATATTCCATTATTTCTTTATGTACAACTTGGGGTATATAAGCTGATTTTGAAAATAAAGTCTTGAGTCTTGCACCGATGCTGGGCTCCCCCATGTCGTTCTTTTCTCCCCTTTTCCAGCTGAATTCTCATCTGGAGTGCAGAGGCTCACCAAGTATACTTACTTGCCCTAGCTTCTAAGATCCACGCGAGAGGGAGCCCAAGGTGGGGCACCCTCTGCTATTCAAGTGGACGCCGGTAGCCTAACATAGATGGTGCAAACCTCTTGTCTCGAGGTTTTATTGGTTTTCCCTGTAAACCAAGTTATTCAGCATTTTTTTCTCCACCAATATTTCCTACTACACTATCCATTTCTAATCTTTCTCTATATCTGTAATTAAATAAGTTTTTTCCTAGGACGCTGACTCTGTCCGCTCTTCGAATTCCCTGGATCCACCGGGGCTGGACCCCGGCACATGACTACTGGAAAAACCATGGTTTTGACCAGATGGACTTTTGTTGGCAAAGTAATGTCTCTGCTTTTTAATGTGTTATCTAGATTGGTCATAGCTTTTCTTCCAAGGAGCAAGTGTCTTTTAATTTCATGGCTGCTATCACCATCTGCAGTGATTTTGGAGCCCAGAAAAATAAAGACTCTCATTGTTTCCATTGCTTCCCCATCCATTTGCCATGAAGTGATGGGACTAGATGCCATGATCTTAGTTTTCTGTACATTGAGTTTAAGTCAACTTTTTCATGCTCCTGTTTAACTTTCATCAAGAGTCTCTTTAAGCTCTTCACTTTCTGCCATAAGTGTGGTGTCATCTGCATATCTGAGGTTATTGATATTTCTCCCAGCTATCTTGATTCCAGCTTGTGCGTCATCCAGCCCAGCGTTTCTCATGATGTACTCTGTATTTATGTGAGTTATAGTTCCAAAAAATTGGGTGAGAAAAAAAATGGCATCTATATCTTCCAACTGTTAAATATTGGCATATTCTCATGTCCTTTGATTTTCATCCTTTTGCTTGGTTTTGATAGATTGTCTAGATATTTAATGTGGAATTTTCTATGGACATATCTTTTTGTTTTCTAAAGTCTTAGCCCAATAACCCATATGCATGTTTCTTTCTCAGATGGTAAAGCGTCTGCCTGCAATGTGGGAGACCTGGGTTCGATCCCTGGGTTGGGAAGATCTCCTGAAGAAGGAAAGGACAACCCACTCCAGTACTCTTGCCTGGAAAATCCCATGGATGGAGGAGCCTGGTAGGCTACAGTTCATGGGGTAGCAAAGAGTCAGACACGACTGAGCGACTTCACTTTCACTTTAAAGGTAATGCATACTGGGGAAGAACTCAAGACAAAGTGTAATTAGTGAGTGTTTCTCATCTATGTTTAGTTCAAGGAGAAAACTCCTTTGGAGTGAGAACTATAGACACCAAAATAATCCACAATTATCACCACTTTCACTCTCATCACATCATGCAACTCCTAAAGTCAGGGCTTTACTTTCAAAGTCCCTGGGAGATATGCACTGGAAGGAATGATCTCCTTAGTTTGAATCCATGAACTGTGGGACTTTCAGGTAGAATAGGTGAAAGAGTGACTGGAGGCCAACTGGACCTAAATGGTTGTCATTACCTCTTCACTCAGAAGGATTTTTAAAGGAGAAAGGTACTATTTGATCTTGGTATTTAGATAGTTGTAAATTCTCAAAATCTGTGACACCACATCAGAGTTATTTTAACCATAATGTAGATTTAGGGCTCTTGGATGCAATTCAATTTTTGAAGTTTGATGGATCCACTATTACATATCTTTCATTATTTAACCAGTGAGCCTTAAAGAAATTTGTTTCTTTTCCCTGATGGTAATTGAAAATGCTATTTTTATACTAAACCACTTGGATATATTATGAAATAAAATACAAAAATTATGAATTTTGTCAATAAGGCACCTAACTTGCAGCCAACCATGTCAGTATAAACTGAGATCAGATTAATTGAAGTCCTTTTCACTCTGTCTAAAAGAATATTTTTAGTAAAAGTAATTGAGAAGCGTTATTCTAATTTAATAATCTACCATCCTTTACTTAAAGGTGTGTGGTATCATGTTTAAACAAGATTCTAAGCTCCTGCGCCCTGACTTCTAAAAACTACACTGTAGTTTTAGAAGCACACTGTACTTTTGCTTAACGTAACTCGATCTTTCACACTCTTACAGTTCATGTTTAAAAATGATTGTTTCCTCATTTACAGTGGCTCCTTGGTGTCTTTCCCAAAGCAATCTTTGACACAAGGACCTCATTGAAGAATTCATTTTGGTTTCCAAATGTGGAAAATTTCCACAATAGAGTTTATAGTGTGATTTTTGAAGAGCTCCAATCCCTTTAAAAGTATTTAGAAATATTAGTGCTGGTGTTTGGCTTTATCACATTGAAAGTATTATTATAGGAGGCAAATAGCATAGAAATTGAAATGGGGTTTTGACATATTTTTCAAGGAGGGAGCTAAAGGGTTTTGTAGCAGATTTGGTGGCCAGCATCTCCAGAGAATCCACTAACTAAAATGAAAAATGATTCTCCAGCTTTCCCATCTGCTACACATTGGAGCTCTCTTGCAAATACCAAGTTTAATGAACTATACATCCTGAATCTAAAATACATTGAAGGGGGAATAACAATCACCAACTCCTGCCTGTTTAAATGTTTACTCTAATAAATGAATTGCCTGCACAGCTGTTCAGTTTTACCTTTTCTCACGGTGACTAGTCCTCATTTCCATCTTTGAACTACTTTTTTTAAATCTTGGAAAGAACATTTAGTTTTTAAACTCAGCAGATTAGTGATAATCTTATTAGCAATCTGGATGGCGATTTTCCCTTTAGTAGGTGACTTCTCTGTGAATCTTTGGCAATTTTATTATTCATTGCTCCTAAACTTTATGCTCAAAAATTTCTTACCTAAGTAGGAAAGTCTGTGTCATGCATGTTATTGTAAATCTTAGCTCCTAGAGGAATTGGCAGTCTTGATAGATACCCTGAAAGTGATGAGGTGGAATGTATAGGTCAGTTTTGGACATGGTAATGCTTCATAACCAACCACAAAATACTGCAAAAAGTATCTATTTCTAGCTCATGAATACATGACTCAACTTGTCTGGGCTCAGCTGGGTTTGACTCAAGGCCATGGGTTCAATTTAGATCTGTTATAAATATCTCATTTTTCTAGGACAGTTAGGCTAACCCCTTGTTCTTCTTGTGGTGATGTCAAGGGCCAGAGCATGAGCCTAATCATGCTAACATCAGGTCACATCCCATTGCCCAAAACAGACATGCTACCAAACCCAAGTCACGGGCAGGGAAGAACATTCTGCCTCTATTGGGAAGAACTGTTAAAACATAGGGCAACAGATATGGATACAGAAAAGTCTGAAGTACTGAAGCTGTTTGTACAATCTATCAGATGCAGGTTTTCTTAAAGTGTGTCAAATTATAATAAAATAAAATTTAAATTTTCTTACCATGAAGTTATAGCATATGTACACACTTTTCTTTTCCTAAATACCTAGAGATAGGGACTTCCCTGGTGGTCCAGTCCAGTCTTTGAGAGTCTGCCTGTCAATGTAGGGGACACAGGTTTGATTCCTGGTCTGGGAAAATCCCACTTGCCCAGAGCAACTAAGTCCATATGCCAGAACTACTCAAGCCCCTGAGCTCTAGGTCTTGTGCTTTGCAACAAGAGAAGTTCGAGCATTAAAATGAAGAGTAGCCCCAACTCACTGCAACTAGAGATAGCCCATGTGCAGCAACAAAGACTTAGTGCAGCCAAAAATAAAAATGCTCAGAGATAAACTCATTTGTCAGAGTGTAGTGGCGATTTTCATCTGTTCCCTCACTTAAATAAAAACCCCCTTGAAAGCAATTTTATGTAGAACTTCAATTTATGAAATGGGTAATGGATGCTGCTCCAGTGGGAGGGCAGAGAAAAGGGGAAGTTAGGGTGCCAGGTCAAATAAGGATGTCCAGCCAAATTTGAATTTCAGATAAACAATAATTTTTTTAGTATAAGTATGTCCAATGGTATCCTTTTCTTTGTATTTCCCTTTTATTATTTTCTTTTTCCTTCCTTTCCCACCATCTTTCTTTCCTCCTTCCTAACTTTTTTGCTTTCTTTTTGCTAAATCTGGCAAATCTGGTTGAGAACAACACACAGCTGTGCCCTCTCTACCTCCTTCTTTATTACCTGCTCTACTAAAATGTTCCTTGTTGCCCCAGGCCTGTTTGAACAAGGCCTTGCTTCTCTCCTGGCTTTCCCAGTGGCTCAGGGGTAAAGAATATGCCTGCAACACAGTAGACACCCGTTTGATCAAGTCAGGAAGAGTCCCTGGGGAAAGAAATGGTAATCCACTCCAGTATTCTTGCCTGGGAAATCCCATCGACAGAGGAGCCTGGCAAAGAGCTGGACAAGACACGATTTAGCGACTAACAACAACAACAACCTCAGCAAGTTTCTAGGCTCAAATCTGTATTCGCAGGGTTCCTCAATGGGAAACACAGTTCAAGAGTGCCTCTATCCCACAGTGCCTCCTAGTCATTTCCTGTGTTCTTTAATAAAAAGTTATCGAGGAGTAAAACTAAAGCTGGACTGAAGAATGAGCATAGAAAAGCAAAGCACAGACATATTGGAATTCTTTCAGTAGTCACCAATGCCAGATTATGAATTAAGTGCTGAAAAAATAAGCAACATATATTGCTTGGAAAAAGTTCCAGTGCTTAAAAAAATTAAAGGAGGGAATGGTTAACAAGCCCATGCTGTTAGAGTTTCTGACCAGTGTAGTGACTGATTCCTCACTGAGCACCTGAAAGATTCATTTTCACTCAAGGCAGAGACATGACTGTCTTCCCCCTTCCCCTCGCCACGGCCCAGTCCTCCCCTACGAAGCAACTCTACACAACACATCTCATATACTGATCTTCCTCAATTTATGATGCAGTTACAACCTAATAATACCCTCTGAAGATTAAAAAAAAAATACAATGTTAAAATTGCATTTAATACACCTAACCAACTGAACATCATAGCTCAGCGGAACCATTCCTTAACTGTGTTCAGAGCACTTACAGTGGCCTGCAATTGGGCAAAATCATCTAATACAGAGTCTATTTTGTAGTAAAGTGCTGACTATCTCATGTAATTTACAAAATACTGCACTGAAAGTGAAACACAGAATGGTTGTGTGGGTATGGAATGGTTTTAAGTGTATCAGTTGTTTACACTTGTAGTCTCAAGGCTAACTGAGATGAAGGATCAAAGACATAGCACTCACCCAGGAAAAGATCAAAACTCAAAATCTGAAGTCGGATTTCTACTGAATGTGTATCTCTTTGCTCCCATGTAAAGTCAAAAAATTGTAAGTCAAACCCTCATAAGACCAGGACCATTTGTGTTAAGGTTCTGAATAAACCATTTCAGAGGACCACAGGTTCCTGGTGGACAAGGCAAGCACTGAGGTAACTCTTCTTTCTTTTCAGAAGTTTGGTTTCTTTGACCCTCTGACCACAGTATTTTTGCAGAACAATGAGCACTTAAAACAAAGAAAATCAGCACTGTTAAAACTGACAGGACTGATTCTCTTCCTTAGGGCAGGAATTTAAATGTGGTTGGGGGTGGAGGGAAACTTCAGGCCACCGTAAAATGGAAGTTGCTTTCGATTTGTGTCTCTGAAGATCATAAAACAGATGGGCACAGAAGAGCCTGAAAACTGTTGTATTAAATATTCCTCCTTCAACAGCATGCCAGTCTTCCCAAAGATTGTAATGAGTAGGAAATGTTTTATCTACTCTGACATCAGGAGTGAGCTCAAACGTTCTGAAAAAGGCTACCTAGTAGCAGTCCAACAACAGTTACTTTTGTTGGTTTAACTTTCCATATTCAAAGTGTTGGGGGAGTTTGTAATTTCCTTGGTTCTCTCTCACCACAGCAAAAATTTTAAGCAATGGACAGACCGGTGTTATAGCTCAGTTTCATTGGCAAGCAAAGGAAAATACATCCTCGAGGTGTGATGGCAGGCTGGCCCAAAAGACAAAGAGAAGAGAGACCCCAATCCTTCTAGGCTTCCTCCTTTTATACTTTTGTCTCTTCCTCCCCCAACCCCTGGTGGTTCAGAGGTTAAAGTGCCTGCCTCCAATGCGGGAGACCCGGGTTCGATCCCTTGGTCGGGAAGATTNTTGAGGGGTTAGTATCATTATCCTCATTTTATTGAAGAGGAAAGTGAAGGTCAGAGAGGTTTGTTAACTTATCCAATGGCACATAGCTGGTAAGTAGCAGTATTTGGTTTCAAACCTAGTTTCCTTACTAGGAAGGAATGCCCATATTTTCTCTTCCAAAGCCTGGGGCCCGTGGCTCCTGGACTTCCAACTGTCCCACCCCCATCCCTCTGCCTCTACGTGCTCTCTCTAAGTATAGAGCTCACAAAACAGTTTATTTCTGGGTCTGGTATCTTGGTGGATAAACTCAACCCCAATGAGGTAACTGATGCAGTCTCTGCCATCCAGGATGGGCTGGCATGGGCTAGCCATCACACATTGACTATCTCACACTAGCTATCACAGCCACATTTCCAGTTCCCTCTCCTGGATTCCCATTCCTTCCATCCCAGACCATGGCCAGGGATATTTCTCTTAACTTCTCCTGTCACACAGGAACAAAACCTCCTCTGTCTGAGCAAAAAAATTACCCTGATTTTCATAACAGCTCTCTCAATTCAAAGTCATCGCATCCCCTGCATTGTGAAAACTGGTATTTTGCAAGAGGTTTCTGCCACTTCTGGATGCCAATGAGCAACAAAAGTTTGGTAAATATCCATTTTTCTTCAACTCACAGTCTTTTAAAATGCCCTGGAGGTAGTCAAGTCAAATGTTCTGGTTTAAGATCGAAGAAACAAAGGTGGATAAGACTGACTCTGGCTCTTGAGGGGCCAGGAGTTTGTCAAAAGTTCCTCATGGCCTCCATTTGTGTAAATGCTTCACCTAGCCCCAACAAATACTTTAGTAGTTACATCGGATGTCTTCATATTAAGAAACTTGACCCACTGATTCAAGATAGGGTCTGTAGTGGTCATTTGCATCTTTGTCTGCTTCTGGTAACAGCACCTATTTATTCCAGGATCTAGGGTCCTTGTATGTAGAGAAATCCCCTAATAGGGTGATGTGTCCAAAATGTGAGCTTCAGATTTGATACCTACACCTGCAAAGTTTCAGGTCCCTTTGCTCTGGTGGGTAAAATCACCCCCTAGCTGATTCCCTGAGTGGGGGCATTTGGATTTATTTTTTCTTTGACAAATCACTGCTGAAGGAGCCACCACAATATTGTAGTGCAATTATCCTCCAATTAAAAATAAAATACAATTTTAAAAAAAGAAAAATTACTGCTTCCTCTTGCTAAAACCTTGCAGTTTGGGAAGAATTGGCCCTACTCCTGACTTCAAACCAGGGGATGAAACTCAATTCTGGGACTTTGGTCAAAATCGCTTCCAGTAGTGCTAATACCTGGATATGTGGGGCCGTCTTGGCAATGCCTCCTGGAGAGCCAGCGTTGAAAGTCCAGCTGCAAATGGCAGAGGAACCAGTCCTGACTGAGATTTCTGTAGGCAGCCAGGCCTGATATACTCATGGATTTTGCTCAGGCCAGGTTTAGTTAGGTTTCTTTTCATTGCAATGGAAAAAATCCAGACTAATGTTGGATCGAGGCCCGTATCATTTACAAAAAAAAAAAAAAAAAAAAGTTGCCTTTTTCTGCTGGCCTGAGGGAACAGGAGCAAATTCTTCTCCCTCCTACATCTCCTGCTATACATTGGCCTTTTCTTACTTCCTTTCCCCTTCCAGGTACCTCAGAGTTTGGTTTAACCGGATTTCATCAGGATAAGCATGTTAGTGTGTGTAGATGATGGAGGAATGAGCAAGTTTCCAGACAACATTGTCCTGGTGGGGCAGCTGAGGCAGTGGGGGGACACAGAAGGAAAGCCCTCGGTTCAGGGTGGCTTCTGCTACACGGAGTCGCAGAGACAGCCTCAGGATGGCAGGCCGCTAAGCTCGGGAGAGGGAGCAGCGGGCCCTCGGGGGCCAATTACACAGCCTCCTGAGATGTTCACCCCGCACCTTCTGACTCCTGATACTGAGATCACTGTCCTCTTCCCTTCAAAACTCCACAATACCCGGAGGTCTTGTTTCTATCTTTTTCTGTCCAAGACCCTGCTGTTCAGAGAATCAGCTGGGGGTGATGTTACCCACCAGAGCAAAGGGACCTGAAAATTTGTGGTTATGGGTATCAAATCTAAAGCTCACATTTTGGACACATCAGCCTATTAGGGGATTTCTCTACGTACAAAATACTCTTCTAGCGCATCAGACCAACAGCTCTCCTTGGGGTGTTGCAGGTGGATTTGTCAGGCGCGCCTCTGTCTGCTCCACTCCTCTGTCCCCCTGGCTCCTGTACCCGTCTTGGCTCCTGGCTAGATTCAGTTTCTGAATTACCATCGAGAGGAGCAGGACTTGTATTAATTATCTGCACAATATTCATCCCCTCTGGCCTGTGCTGAGATGAAAGAGCATCCTAGCTAGAAATGCCTGAGGGAGGGAAGCTGAAGCAAGTTCCAACCAAGGACTAATGAGGGAGCCATGCGCATCAGGCTCCTGGGAGCTCTTTCCAATCCGACAGGGAACCAGTGTCTTTCTGTCTCCAGCTTGGCTATGGCTTAGTCCACAGGTACTGCCCCGAGCCTGGATGCTACCTTGGCTGGGTTCTTTCTGTATTTGAGCTGATCTCCCAATGGCCAGCACCCTCACTGGCTAGCACTCCAGGTAAACGTCCCCCCTCACTGCCCACTGCTATTCCCTACTAGGCTGATTGGACGCCCAGCGCCGTCTGTTTTCACATGGGCCCCTGTTCTTTTGGTCCCAGGCTGCCTGAGATTTTCTCCAGGCCCAGTTTGTGCAGCAGCATCTGCATTTCCGTCTCAGCCTGGTTCCATCTGGTTATTTCCTCTCTCTCACGGTCCCAGTCACCTTGAACTAGATCAGCAAGACAGAAAGCAGTAAGGAGAAGGGGGCTCTGAGCCCCCTCTGCAGGGCAGGCACCTTTGTTCTGCTTGTGCTAGTGGCTGCCTCGCCCACACTCATTTGTCCCATCTTTGCTTGACCAGCAGCACGGTCAGCCGGGGTGGCCTGGACTCTCAGCCATCCATAGCCTGGACCCTAAGCCCTGATCTTGTTAGCCTAATGCTCCAACTAAGCTCAGCTCATTTGCCCATTCAAAGCAGCTTTAGCATAAAGTCTGTGCCTAATTTTGTTATAGCTGCATGAGGAGTTATGGAAAGTCTATGGTGTAGTTGACTATAAAAACTTACACCTATGAAAATTCAGTCAGTTCAGTTCAGTTCAGTCGCTCAGTCATGTCTGACTCTTTGCGACCCCATGGACTGCAGCACGCCAGGCTTTCCTGTCCATCACCAGCTCCCAGAGTCCAGAGTCCACCCAAACTCATGTCCATCGAGTTGGTGATGCCATCCAACCATCTCATCCACTGTTGTCCCCTTCTCCTCCTGCCTTCAATCTTTCCCAGCATCAGGGTCTTTTCAAATGAGTCAGTTCTTTGCATCAGGTGGCCAAAGTATTGGAGTTTCAGCTTCAGCATCAGTCCTTCCAATGAATGTTCAGAACTGATTTCCTTTAGGATGGACTGGTTGGATCTCCTTGCAGTCCAAGGGGTTCTCAAGAGTCTTCTCCAACACCACAGTTCAAAAGCATCAATTCTTCGGCGCTCAGCTTTCTTTATGTCCAACTCTCACACCCACACATGACTACTGGAAAAACCTATGAAAATTACCCAACAGCATAATAAGATTCCATGGACAGAGGAGCCTGGTGGGCTGCAATCCACGGGGTCACACAGAACAGAACATGACTGAGTTACTGAGCATGCACGCACACATAATAAAATGAGATGTGAATGACACAGAGTGTCTGGAATGGCCTGTGATTTGTTGTTGCTTGAATCAGAGGGAAGCGCTGAGGGTATTCTGGGGACGGTGCGATGCCTGGCGCTCTGACTGTTAGGGGACGTCTGTCTGGGTTGATGCAGGTCTTGAAGCTTTGGAGGATATGGACCAAGTGGGTCTGAAATTATAGCGAGTAGCTGGAACTCAGGGAGGCCTGAACTTTGGGGAAATCCTCCTCCTGAAGAATATTCAAGTTGAGGTCGGCCTAATTGAAGCCAGAGGTTCTTCTCAGGGGCAGTGGGAAATGAATGACACTTTCTCTAACTTTGGAGAAAATTAAGAACTCCTTTGTCAAAATAAGTAACATTTATTGCTAAAGTCTTTTATATGCATCAATTCATTTAATCCCTAAAACAATGCTATGCAATCAGCGTTTAGATTACCCCTGATTTTTAAAGATGAGGAAGCTGAGGCTCAGAGAGTTGAAGATCGCAAAGCTATGTCAGGATTTGAAGCTGTGTGTCCTCAGAATACTTAACTTGTCTCACCATAACCTGCTGCCCACCCCACCCCTGGTCCTCCTTCCTGTGGGTCCTGGTGACTCACCCTCTTTCTTGGCAGACCCTGTGGTTTTTGATAACTCGGTGAATGAAGTCATCCTGATGTTGCCACACCTCGTGGCCCCACGTCCGTGCGCTCCTCGGGCCTCTTGGTTGCTGGAGCAGGAACTCTGCAGCTAATGCTGCATGGTTTTTTTTGTTTGTTTGTTTTGGATTTTGGTTTAAGTTTCTTCTTTGAAAAGAACGAGAACCAGGTTTCCCAAGGGCTGAGCCAAAGCCATTTAAGTAATATGCTCAGTTACGTAAAGAAGCTTTTCTTGTCTCAGGTGGGCTCCCCATGCTGACAGCACTTGGAGCAGACTCTGTCCTCCCTTTTCACTTGAAGACTTAAGCCCAGTGTGCCAGAAGCCTGCTCATTACGCCAAAGCCTTTACCTTCCCAGGGCTCCCCTCCTGGCCCTTGTGAACATGATATATTGGTTGTCAGTGTCTGTCTGCCAGGACGCCCAGGGTGATCTGTGCTCAGTCGCTCAGTTGTGTCCGACTCTTTGCGACCCCACAGACTGTAGCCCGCCAGGCTCCTCTGTCCATGGGGATTTTCCAGGCAAGAGTACTGGAGTGGGTTGCCATGCCCTCCTGCAGGGGATCTTCCCAACCTAAGGATGGAGCCCAGGTCTCCTGCACTGCAGGCAGATTCTTTACCATCCGAGCCTCCAGGGAAGGTGCTGCTTATAGCGGGATGTGGAGGGAAGTAATAGGGAGGCAGTCAGAGGGGGCTAATGCAAGCTAGGTGAATTCTGTGGGCTAGGTGCTGTGCCTTCTATGTATTTTATTTTATTTTTTTGCCTTCTATGTCTTTTAAAGCTNTTTTTTTTTTTTTTTCTGGGTGCAGCACATGGCCTGTGGGATCTTAGTTCCCTTACTTGGGACTGAACTCACACCTCCTGCATTGGAAGGCAAGGGTCTTAATCACTGGGCCACCAGGGAGGTTCCAAGACTGTCTATCTTGTTCACCCCTGTCCCTCACCGCCCAGAAGAGCCTTTGACCCTCCTCCACAGGGCAAAATTTTTGGACAACCAGGTACTGGTTAACCGAACTAATAAGATTCCCTCTGGAAAGGCTGAGTTTTGACACACACGAAGCAGCAGCAGTTGGTAGGAATCAGAGGCAGAAATCAAAAGGCACAAGGCTGCAGGAGGGCCACAGAAACCACGAGATAACAGATGTCAGGAGCCAGCAGGAGCCAGGAGGCAGGAGCAGGCTCCACCTGGGTGGGCATCTTTGCTTTCTCCCGCGGCAAACCCCAAGGGTCCAGAGGAGGGCCCAGGGCACACAGGTGCTCAATAACTGTGTGCTGAATAAATGAAAGGTGGAGTGGAGTCCAGAGAGGAGTGAGCGGCGAAGCAGGAACAGCCAGAGTGGAGGGCAAGGAGTGGAGATCCCGGTCACCCGCGGGAAGCAGGGGTCACGGCTACAGAGCAGACAGGGTTACGGCTCCAGGGGGCCCGCGTGACCCTGCAGTCCCCAGGGCGCTTGGCAGCATGGTAGTGACGCTGCTTTCTGCCCTTTGTTACATCCTCCTATATCCAGTCCATAACCCCATTAACCGAGGCTAATCTGGCCACTCCTCTAGTCCCAAGCACTCTGCTAACAGGTTTCCTGGAAGAGGCACCTTGGAAGGCAGAACTTGAAATAGAAATCCCCCGAACCCTCTTCTTAACATTTCTTTTCTTAAAAAAAAAAAAGAAGCTTTATTAAGATTACAATTTATATTCCATGAGACTCACTTATTTTGCAATGTATATTTTATCACAATTAAAAAACCAAAAACTCAGAATCAAACTCNGTGTCCATCTAAGGGTGAGTGATATTTTCTGTGGTCAGCGGTAGTTTTATATATCCTTGTTGAACTGGCACTGCCTGTTGTAGCCTATTGACCTGGACAGAGACAAAATGGGTTAGATAATTGATAATACACGGAGTGATCATAAGCAGCAGCAATATGGTGATAACAAGGATTAGTCGAGGCATTAATCAACTCCAAACTCCCCCTTGCCAGGAGAGGGATCCCCCAAAGAGAGATTGTAGCCACCCTGAGAACTCTCTAGCTTGTTCTTTGCGATCCTGTAGGATCTGAATGTTTCTAGACTTTCTTTAACTTAGCTGGAGGTATTTACCCAGAAACAACATGTCTCATTCAAGATGGCTCATATGGTGCTGAAACAACCTCGGCCTGGGCCCTGCAAGGCAGAGGCCAAGTGTAGCAGAAGCCCAACTCGGTGAAAGTTCCCATGGTGGAAACACAAAGCAAAGAAAACCCAGCGCAGTGGAAGTGACAAGAAGCCTACTCTACTGGAAACTGGGACAGCAAAAAGAAACTCAACAGAAAGCTCATGCGGCTCAGTCTCAGATTCTAGGAGACCTTCAGTTAGGGTAGGAAGTCCTCACTCCTATGGCTGGAAGGACACAGGGCTAACAAAATCTTAATTTCTTTACAAACTCTTGTTTCTTGTTTCCTCAACACCCCTGTGAACAGGCGAGCAGCANCATGCGGCTCAGTCTCAGATTCTAGGAGACCTTCAGTTAGGGTAGGAAGTCCTCACTCCTATGGCTGGAAGGACACAGGGCTAACAAAATCTTAATTTCTTTACAAACTCTTGTTTCTTGTTTCCTCAACACCCCTGTGAACAGGCGAGCAGCAGGGGGTGCCCTAGTGTGTCCCAAAGGCTCCACCATCTGCGGTGCCCTAGTAGCTGTTGCCCAAGCCGGTGGGGGTCCTTCTGTCTTTAATCTTCTTTGTGCTAAGGATCAGGTCAATGAAAACTGTGAGCACAGTCAGGTGTTTAGCAGATTTTCTGGAAGGTTATGAAGGGGATTCCTTGGCATGCTTTTCCCACTGTTTTTTCCTCCCATCCTTCAGCTCCTCCCTCCTGGAACTTGGGCCTAGCCAGAACCCCTGGTGCCTGGCTTCAGGACCTAATGAAGCTCAGGTTCTTGATGTTTCATTGAAAAACATTCAGTGAGAGACACAGCAACAGGTAAGAGGTGGATTTGTTCAGATTCAGAGAGAAACACATTCCACAGGGTGTAGGCCATTGCAGAGAGTGAGCCATTGAATGTGATGTGGTTAGTTTTTGTGAGCTGGGTGACTTTATATGCTAATGAGTGGGAGGATCATCCCAACAATTGGGGAACCACCCACTCCTTGGTGCCTTGGAACTGTCCTGGAACCTCTGGGTGTGTAGTTTAGCTTGCAGATTGAGGATCAAGGTTTAATTGAATTTGACTTGTCATCTTGGACCCATTTAATTTGAGTAGGCACATGTTATGCCCTTGGGCTATGTCATTCTTTCAAAAGTTATGCTCTTGCTCTTCTCCTGAGCCCTGTCCAGGCCCATAATTTTGCCTCTACAATCTTCTGGAGGGACAACCAGAAAACAGCTGGCCTTCGGCAGAGAAATGCTGTATAATATCCAATCTTTCTTAGATATTCAGGCCTTCATCTTCCATGTTTCCTACAACACGTGCAACAACAGCATCTCTCAGTGAACCTGCTGGAGGGGTGACAAGCACATAATGCCTGCTAGAAGTCTATCTGTTGGCATCCCTTCAAGGGCAGTTGGGCTTGCAGGGATAATGTTTGCCACTTTGGGAGTTAACCCTGCAGGCCGTTTGGGCCCAAACCCTTACCACCCTTCTCTTAAAGTTATGATCTTACCCCTGGATCAAATCTCCACTCCACTTTTATGGAACATCTGATTTGTTGCCTCTTATCAATTTGTTCTTAAGCCACTTACTAACTCCTACAACCAGGACCCTGCTCCCTTGTAGGCAACATTGCTCCACCCTGATTATTATTAAAACACTATTAACGCCCCTAATAGGACCAGAAAACCCACTTCTTTGTCATTACTTCCATTATTACCTAAAGTAAGTCTATGACAATGAGCTGTCTACCATTGCAAACACCCTAAACTGCTCTTATGGAGAACTAGGGGAGGAAATCAGTGACTTACATTCCCTCAGTGCAATAAGAGGATAAGGCTTATGACTATTTCACCAGGTTCCCAGTCTCAGGGCATGGATTTGGATCACTTTACATCATGGTATCTAGTCCCCTCCGCGGTGGACAAACCAGCAATGAATTAAGATTACAATACCTTAATCCTACCTAGCACTCTAACTCCAGCCTGGGCATGCCAGGAGGTCGACCTGCCTTGACCTGTTTAGGGATCCAGTCCCTGGCAGGATGTCACACTTCAGTCTGCTCAGGGATCCACCAGTCCAGGAGTCCCAGGAGGTCGACATGCCTTGACCTGCCTGGAGATTCAATCTCTAGGAGGCTGTCACGCCTCAGCCTGTCTGGGGATCTTCACCCTGACCAGAGGATGCCCAGCTCTCAGGTTGCAACAGTACTGGATAGGATAAGCTTCAGAAAAACTCACCCCTAAGGAAGTCTACCTATGGAAATGGAATTCAGGAGTCTAATGAGAACCCCATTGCCTTTCTGGAAAGGCTAAGAGGCCCTCCAAAAGTTTACCAATCTGGACTTAAACTCTTACAAGGGACAGGTGATTTTAAAGGACAAATTCCTGTCCCAGTGTGCATCAGACATCAGGATAAAATTACAACAGCTACAGCAGCAGGACTCTGCTGCCTTTTCAGATGAGATGGTCCAGACAGCCACCAATATCTTTCATAGCAGAGAACAGGAGAGGGAGGCCAAGGCCCAGGCAAGGGAGAAAAGGAAAGAGACAAGTCATGCCCAGATGCTGGCCACCCTCCAGGGAAGCCCTATGGCAAACCCCAAGTCTTTAAAGGACAAGGCATGAACCAAATGCCTAATCTGTAGACAGGTGGGATATTGGGCCAAACAGTGTCCAAACTATGACAAGTCTCCTAAAATGGCTTGCTACAAATGCCATCAATTGGGACACTGGGCAGCACCCTGCCCTCGGGACCCAAGAATCTCAAGGTTAAGCACCAAGCCTTCCCTCACAATGGTTCAACAGGACTGAAGTGGCCCAGTCATCCCATCCCACCTGTCACAGATAAACATCACAGGGCTGGAGCCAAGGGTGCAAATGGATGTGGCAGGTAGGTCCAGGAATTTCTTTGTTGACATAGGAGCTACGTACTCTGTTCTGGCCTTCTCCTCTGGAGCCTTCTCCTCCCAAACCTGTACTATTTTGGGTGCTACAGGAAGAACTACAAAAATATTCTCCTGAGCACTTCTTTGTGTCTGGGATGGACAAATATTTTCCCACCAGTTTCTGGTGGCCCCTGAGTGTCCTACTTTCTTACTGGGAAAAGATCTTTCCCTGCTTATGAAATCTTGCAGCTACTGCAGTCATAAGAGAAGATGCTTTGAAACTCTCTCTTGGGGGCAAACGTATTTTACCAGCCAGCAAATGAAACAACTCCTAAATGGAAGAGGCCATTTATGGATGTCTGATCAAAGGATCCTCAGATATCAAGTAGTGCTGATGCAAAATCCAGGCCTGACTATAACCCTTTGTGAGATTCTTAACCCAGCTACCCTCCTGCTTACCTCCGAGGGCTCTTTCCCCTTTCAATCTTGCCTAGAAACCTTGGACCACTGAACAAAGCCCTGNTCAGATATCAAGTAGTGCTGATGCAAAATCCAGGCCTGACTATAACCCTTTGTGAGATTCTTAACCCAGCTACCCTCCTGCTTACCTCCGAGGGCTCTTTCCCCTTTCAATCTTGCCTAGAAACCTTGGACCACTGAACAAAGCCCTGAGAGGGATTGTCAGAAGATCCTGTTACTAATCTTGAGTAAACCTGGTACACTAATGGAAGCAGCTCTGTCTTGATGGATAAAGAAGAGCTGGGTATTGCAGTAGTTTCCAATTTTGAGACCACAATGGCTAAACCTTTGCCACCAGGTACTTCAGCCCAATTAGCTGAGCTCATAGTCCTGACTCGAGCTGGGAAAAAGAAAAAAGAGTAGCCATGTACACTGACTCCTTGTATGCCTTTCTGGTGCTACATGCACATGTTATTTGGAAAGAAAGAGGCCACTTAACCACCCGAGGGTTCCCAATCAAATATGGTGATCAAATCCTTAGGCTTTTGGAAACAGTTCATCTACCCACTGAGGTTTCAGTCTCTCATTGTAAAGGACACCAAAAAGGGAGAATGGAAGTGGCAGTTGATCAGGCAGTTAAGAGAGCAGCATTACAGAACAATGACCTAATAGGGTTGCCACTTTAGTTCCACAGGCTAATTGTCAGAAACTCCTTCATATACTGAAGGTGAGACTATTAAAGCTAAGAGTGAGGGCTTTCAAGAAGGTCATATAGGGTGGTTCCAAAAGGAGGGACTCCCTTTTTTGTCTGGGAACTTCCAGTGGAAGTTGATTAACTCCTTACATGCCACCACTCATTTAAGGAAGAAAGCCTTCCAAAGATTACTGAAAAGGTCCTTCAGAGGAAAAGGCTTCCAAACAACTATAAGGCAAGTGGTCTCCTCTTGTCCCACTTGCCAATTAAACAACCCCCAAGGGAGCTCAAAGACCCCATTTGGCTCAACCCATCCAATTACATGGGACCTACTCAAGAGAGGACTGGCAGATGAACTTCACCCAGATGCCAGTTTCTCAAGGGTATAAATATCTATTAGTCATGATAGATACATTCACAGGATGGATTGTAGTCTTTCCCACCAGTACTGAGAAGGCTGAGGAGGTGGTAAAAACAAAAACAAAAACAAAAAACTGCTCCATGAAGTCATTCCGAGATTTGGTCTACCCAGGTCATTTCAAAGTGACAATGGTACATCATTTACTTCTAAGGTCACCCAAGGGGTTTCTAAAGCATTGGGCATGACTTATTATCTCCATTGTGCCTGGAGGCCTTTGTCTTCAGGAAAAGTAGAAAGAATCAACCAATTCTTAAAATCAGTGATAAAGAAGATAACCCAGGAGACCACCCTGGGACAGAAGGAGGCTTTACCAATAGCTCTCCTCTGCATCTGTATTGGGAAAAGGCAATGGTACCCCACTCCAGTACTCTTGTCTGGAAAATCCCATGGATGGAAGATCCTGGTGGGCTGCAGTCCATGGGTCACTAAGAGTCAGATATGACTGAGTGACTTCATTTTCACTTTTAGGCATTGGAGAAGGAAATGGCAACGCATTCCAGTGAAGTGTTCTTGCCTGGAGAATCCCAGGGATGGGGAGCCTGGTGGGCTGCCATCTATGGTGTCACACAGAGTCAGACATGACTGAAGTGATTTAGCAGCAGCAGCAGCAGCACCTGTATTGCCCCTAAGGAACAGGTTGGTCTTAGTCCTTATGAGATCTTATATGGAAGACCTTTTGTTTATGTCAATGACCTCTTCCTAGATCCAGAGGCTCAGACCCTCCATTCTTATACTGTGGCCATTGGGCAATTCCAACAGGATATATCTTTGTGGGATGTCAACCAGGAGCCAAAGGATTCTGAAGAGCCACCACTATATGCTCTAGGACTCAAGTTGTAATTAAAGTCTGGAAAGATGGGTCTCCAAAGGCTCAACTCCAGCCCACATGGAAGGGAGGGCCTCTACCCTGTAATACTTTCTTCCCACAGCAGTCCAGGTTCCAGGACATGAGTCCTGGATTCACTACTCACAAGTCAAGCTATGGAAGAAAGCAGAAAAGAACACTCAATCCACCTGTGAGCCCCTGGGAGATCTCAGATGCTTATTCAGAACTGCAGATGAGTGCCATTCTAACGAACACCCCCAAAATTAAGTTTCTGGGGATAAGAGTTCTCAGGATAGCTCTAAAGAGCCAACATGGCTTGGCAGGGGTTGTACTCCATAACAGATAAGAGATAGTTCTGATCCTGAACAAGGAGAGACTTGAGCCATCTTGAATGAGATGTGTTGGTTCCGGGTAAATACCTCCAGCTAAGTTAAAGAAAGTCTCACAGTCCTCAAGAAAAGCATTCCAGATCCTACAGGATCTCAAAGAACAAGCTGGAGAGTTCTCGGGGTAGCTACAATCTCTCTTTGGAGGGTCCTTCTCCTGGCAAGGGGGAATTTGGAGTTGGCTAATGCCCCTACTAATCCCTATATTCACCATATTGATGCTGCTTATGATTGCTCCATGTATTATCAATAATCTAGCCTGTTTTGTCTCTGCCCAGGTCAACAGGCTACAACATGCAGGGCCAGTTCAACAAGGATATATAAAACTACCGCTGACCACAGAAAATATCACTCACCCTTAGATGGACACCACTGTAAGGACTCTGAGGCTTGAGACTAGCAAAAAGGGAAGGCCCAATGCCCCTCACCATTCCAGTTCAGCAGGAAGTAGCCAAAGAACTGGGCCTCCCATCTCTTGAGAGAGGAATGTTCGGTAGTTAGAACTGGAAAACAGAGTCCAAAATGGCAGTGGCTAAAAGACAAAGAAGCGAAAAGCCTGTGAAAATAGAACAAAGGAAGGTCCAAGGACTGGAGTGAGGACCTCGGGTAAAACAAACAGCCTTCCTGGATAGCCCAGTTTACATAGGGGGTGGTGAGGGTGAGGAGGAGGCAAAAGTATAAAAGGAGGAAGCCTAGAACGATTGGGGCTTATCTTCTCTCCCCTGGGTCTGCCTGCCCTCATACCTTGAAGATGTATTTTCCTTTGCTTGCCAATAAAACTGAGTTGTAACACTGATTTGCCAGTCATTTCAAATTTTTGCTGCGGTGAGACAGAACTGAGGAAATTACAGACTCCCCCAACAAAAGGAAGTCTCGAAGCTGGAAATCTCCAGAAAACTTGGATGAAGTTCTCCCACAGTTAGTTCCGGTGTGTGTCAGGGGATGGAGTGGCAGGGGTGGGGGACAAGAAGGGATGTGGTAGGCTTTGGGTTTCCTCCCTCATTTCCACTCTTTGCAGGGGCAAGCTGAAGCCATGGGCACCAATATGCTCTCTGGCCCCTGTCTATTCATCCAGAAGATAAGTAATGCATTAGTTTTATTCATTTACTTTCAACAGTAACTGCACAGGAAAAAAGCAAAAATAATTTTCATATCTCTGAAATGACACGAAACTCTATGTGCTTTGGAGATAAAAACTTGTCCAATAAATGGAAACATTTAAGTAAAGAGATAGTAGTGAGAAAGCAGAAAATTAAACAAATAAGATAAAATCCACAGTGACTGTAAAGTGGTCACTGTCACTTTAAATTGTGCATTAAAAAAAAAAAAAGACCAAAATGTTTGCTTTCTTCAGAGTCATGTCCTTTAAGACCAGAAGATTTTATTTTGTTTTATTTCTTTATTTTAGAAGCAACAGCAATCTGGTGCAGTTATTAAGGCTAGCAGAAGTGGGTTCTTCTGTTTTGCAGAGGATTATAAAGCACTAAGAGCTGTCAGCATCCAGTTTTTGTAACCCTGTTAGATGGACCCTGATACCACATTTTTAGGAGAAAAAAAGTTATGACCATGCCCGCAAAGGGCTTTGTGCACATGAAACTATAGAGGCAAAGCCCACTTATTGCATTTTCTCCAGCAGTTCTTCCTCTCTGTATAAACAAAAAGCACAAGGCTCTATCATATACAGCCCAAAGAGTGTCCAGAAACAGAATACAATTTCATTTCATGACTTACATGAAATGCATTCAGGAGCTCCTATTGCATATGTATTTCAGAATCATAGTCACAACAAAAAGGTTGTAAACATTTTCTCCTCTTGCAAAATGCATGATATATTTGATGCTTCTAATTATAAGAAGAGCAAGATAGTAAGATAAATCAGTGCCATCATCAAGTAAAAAAAAATCTCATAAATATATTAATATATAAAAGTCATGTGGAAGGAATGAGAAAGAGAGACCAGTAGACTTTTTATTTATTGTTTATAATAGCACTGCTCTTAGCACATTAAGGATGCTGCCCTGAATCTTCTTTTTATCTAACAAATTACATTTAGTTTGTCCAGGTCTACTGAGGTATAACTGACATTCACCACTGCATAAATTTAAAGCATGCAGCATAATAGTTTGACTTACATGTCTTGTAAAAGATTACCACAATGAGTTTAGTTAACATCCACCATCTTACATAACATTGAAAACAAAAAAACAAAAAAAAACATGTCCTTGTGATAAGAACTTTTAGGACATACTCCATCAACTTTCATATATATCATACAGTACTGTTGATTAAGATCACCATGTTGGACATTGCATTCCTGATATTAATTTACCTTCTAACTAGAAATTTGTACTGCTTGACAATCTTTCTCCTATCTATCCCACTCCCAACCCCTGCCTTTGGTAACTATAAATCTGATCTCTGTCTCTGTCTCTGTCTCTGTCTCTCTCTCTCTGTCTCTTTTTTAATGTTTTTTGCTCTTTGGCCTTTTGTTTTTAAGATTTCACGGACAAGTGAGCTTATACAACATTTGTCTTTCTCTAACATATTTTACTTTGCACAGTGCCTTTAAGGTCCATTCATGTCACAAATAGCAGGATTTCCTAGTTTTCTATGGCTGAATAACATTCCATTGTGTGTGTGTGTGTGTGTGTGTGTATACATATATATATCATAGCTTTTTTATCCATTCATTCATTGATGGATACTTAGCTCTTTCCATGTCCTCGTTACTGAAAATAATGCTTCCATGAACATAAGGCCACAGATATTTTTTGAGCAAATGTTATATTTCCTTTGTATATATTCCCAGAGGTAGAATTATTGAATAATATGGTAGTTCTTTTGTTAACAAAAGTCCGTCTAGTCAAGACTATGGTTTTTCCAGTAGTCATGTATGGATGTGCGAGTTGGACTATAAAGAACACTGAGTGTCGAAGAATTGATGCTTTTGAACTGTGGTGTTGGAGAAGACTCTTGAGAGTCCATTGGAGTGTAAGGAGATCCAGCCAGTCCATCTTAAAGGAGATAGTCCTGGGTGTTCATTGGAAGGACTGATGTTGAAGCTGAAACTCAATGGAATTCTCCAGGCAAGAATACTGAAGTGGATTGCCATTCCCTTCTCCAAGGGAGCTTCCAGACCCAGGTATTGAACCCAAGTCTCTGGCATTGCACACAGATTCTTTACTGTCTGAGCCACAGGGAAGCCCCTAATTTTTAAAGGATCTTCCATATTGTTTTTCACAGTGTCTGTACCAGTTTATAATCCCATCAACAATGCACAAGGGTTCCTTTTTCTCCACATCCTCATTAGCATTTTGCTATCTCTTATCTTTTTAATGATCCTAACAGGTATGAAGTACTATCTCTTCGTGATTTTGATTTGCATTTCCCTAGCAACTAATGATGTTGAGCACCTTTTCATGTACTTGTTGATCTTTTGTGTATCTTCTTTGGAAAAATGTCTATTCAGTTCTTTTGCCTATTTTTAATTGGATTATTTGGGGTTCTGCTATTGAGTTGTAGGAGTTTTTATATATTTTGATATTAATCTTTATCAGATATTGAGTTTACTCCCATTAAGTAGCTTGTCTTCATTCGTTGATTATTTTATTGTGCAGAAGATTTTCAGTTTGATGTAGCCCCATTTGTTCAATTTTACTTTTGCTGTCTTGTGCTTTAGAGATCATGGCAAAAAAAAAAAAAAAAAAATCATTGTCAAGACCCATGTCAAGGATTGTGAAGATTTTAAATGCAGAATAGACATACTTTCATATTTGATCAATCATTGAAGATGCTACTGATGAGTAGATTGTTGAGGTAAATAATTCATCTATATGGGTCATTTTCTAGGCATACATTATTCAATATAAATGTGCCCATAAGTACTTTTATACCACCACACATTTTTCTAGAATATGTTCTTCTTAAAGGTCTCCAGCTATAAAATAGAGAGACTTGAACTTCAATACAGGTTGTTTGAGTACAAAGTCCACTGCATGGTCATGAAGAATGGCCTTGATCTACACTTACCTGGCCAGTTTGTCAGACTCCATAAAACATGGTAAGAGGCCTTAGTGAAGTGAAGTCACTCAGTCGTGTCTGACTCTTTGTGACCCTGTGAACTGTGGCCTCCAGGCTCCTCCATCCATGGGATTTTCTGGGCAAGAATACTGGAGTGGATTGCCGTTTCCTTCTCCAGGAGATCTTCCTTCTCCAGGGATTGAAACCGAGTCTTCCACATTGTAGGCAGATGCTTTACCATCTGAGCCACCAGGGAAGTCAAGAGGCCTTACCTAAGTATAATTTCTTTTTAAAATCTGCCAGTGCATGGCAGAATTATATATTCATTGTGACCTTGTATGTAGTTTTTTCATATGTACATTTCAAGTTATATTTTACTCATACTCTGATTCCAAAGAAAAGAAATAGTTTTTCAAAATTAATAATTTTATAGAATTTTACAAAATATGAAATATTCTGAAATCCACTGGATAAAGTTCCATGATAGGTATTTGAAGACCCAAGTTCTGAGCACCGACCTGCCAGTACCCAACATTGAGCTTTAAGAAACAATTCCTCTTCTATAATTTCTTTGTCTGTAAAATGAGGAAAGTAAGTGGAATCCAGGGCAAGCCCAGGTCAGCCCAGATGTAGATGAGGAGACGAGGTGAGGTGCAGGGACTGTGTACATGGTGAGTGGGAGTCCCATGAATTTTCTGGATATGGCCTATTTGGGGGAGACCCTTTGAAAACTCATGGGCCTTCCCTGCTGATCTAAGTGAGACTATCCTCTGAGCAAGCTTTGAGGGACCACTGCTAATTACAGTTATGGAACACATAAATAGAAACAGCATTCCATACCGTCTGGTTCTTTGTGAGATATTACCCAGCTGTGATATATCTTTCTAATAATTATTATTCCTAATATTTATTCTCTGAGAGTCCAGTTGATTGAGGTTTCCCTGATTTTTTCGAGGTAACGACTTTTTTCTGTAGTAATTGTTGGGGAAGGGAAGAGATGCCCAAATTTTACTAGATAAAACTTGGACTATAACTAAATATGTTTTTCCCCCACGGGTAAATGTTCTCAGGTTAAAAGAAAAGATTATTTTGTGTGTTTGTGTATACATCTGTGGGTGTGTGTTTGAGAGATTGAGAACAAGAGTGAGAGGAAAAGATTGAGAATGAATAAGATTTAAGGGTCTGTTCTCTGGATTGGGTTCAAACAAAACATCACTAGAAATAATGAAACAATTTGGAGTGAGGCAACACATTCTAGTTCTCCAAGGATGGCTCTATATACCTCAGATTTGTCTCAGAATACACAAATAGTGAGATACAAAGAGTGATTTAACATGTGACTGAATTAGACTCTGAAGCAGCATTGTCCAATAGAACTCTCTGTGATGATGGGAATGTCCTCTAAAGTAACCCTCTGCCACGTATGGTTACTGAATTGAGGAACCAATGAGAAATCATTGAGGTCTTATGATGGAGGAACTTAACTTTTCAAATTTAACTCATATTAACTTAAATTTAAGTCTAAAGGGCCACAAAGATCTTGTGATTACTATATTTAACAGCACAAATTCAAACAGATGAATTTAGTTACAAAATGCCTTCCCATTTGATTCCCTCCCTATTGTGGCTTCCCTGGTGGTGCAGAGGTAAAGAATCCACCTGCAATGCAGCAGACACAAGTTCAGTCTCTGTGTTGGGAAAATCCCCTACAGAAGGAAATGGCAATCTACTCCATATTCTTGCCTGAGAAATCCCATGGACAGAAGAGCCTGGGGGGGCTATAGTCCACAGGGTCACAAAGAGTCAGACACCCCCCAAACCTGCTACTTAGCCAGGTGACCTATGCAGTATCTACCTTCCCTCAGCTTTCTCCAGTGGACTTCTAGTCTAAAATTCATTCTATTTTAAGAACTTAAGTAAGAGTAGAAAGCTGGGAAGACAAACTTGACAAATGACTGTTGTATCTGAGACTTTTAATTCCTTTTTTCCTCCCCAACTATTAAAAACCACATTAAAAGCTTGCCACAGAGTAAATTGTGAGCGTTTTGTTCTGAAAGTAACTGCTCCAAATAGCTTGTGGCCTTAGAACATATTTTCTTCTGTGTTTTGTTGTTTAGTCGCTCGGTCGTGTCTAACTCTTTGCGACCCCATGGACTGTAGTCCACCAGGCTCTTCTGTCCATGGGATTTCCCAGGCAAGAATACTGGAGTGGGTTGCCACTACCTTCTCCAGGGGGATCTTCTCAACCCAGTAATCAAACCCACATCTCCTGCATTGGCAGATGGGTTCTTTACCACTGAGCCACCAGAGAAGCATTCTTTTATACTTAGCACCTAAAGAGATTTTCCTAAAACATAACCCCTGATCTACTGAAAATCCTCTTTCAGATTCTCCCAGAGCTCTCAGGAAGAAGCTCCTCCCCCTCAGCATTCGGTGTTCTATTTACACCCTTCTCACACGAGGCTAGCTTTCAGGCCTTTGACTACCCCATATATTGCCACCTCAGCCAGCAAGTCTTCCCCCTGTTCCTCTCATCCTTCTCCTCTTTGATGATCCAACTCCTTTCATCTATAGCTATGTAAAAGCCATACCGGCTGTTCTCTTCCTGGAGGCCCTGGGAGGCAGTAGAGCACAATGGTTCAGAGCACAGATTATGCAGTCCAGTGTGCTGTAAGCATGTTACTGACATTTGCCTTCAGGCTAGTACTTTTCCTTTGTGCCAGTGGTACTCTGGCTGTGGCCTTATCATATCACTTCCAAAGCTGCATTATGATAATCTGCTTTATCTGTATCCCCTACCAATATAGGGGGTATTAAACTGCTGGTGGTAAAATCAACTTAGTAGGTTGTTGAGGGCATGTGTGCTCAGTCATGTCCAACTCTGCCACCCCATGGACTGTAGCCCTCCAGGCTCCTCTGCCCATGGGATTTCCCAGGCAAAAATACTGGAGTGGATTATCCTTTCCTTCTCCAGGGGATCTTCTTGACCCTCATGTCTCCTGAAGCTTCTGCACTGCAGGGGGATTCTTTACTGCTGAGCCACTGGGGAAGCCCAGTAGGTTGCTACTGTTATTGAAAAATGAGTAGAATAGAATAGAAAATAGCAGTATTTATGACTCCTTAATGATATTGTCTTATGAAATTTTGATTATTTTTATACACATACATAAATACATATGCACGTGTATTGAGTAATAATATAAAATTGTATCTTTTTGTTAATTGGGGTTAATAAAAGTTTTAAAAAACATTGCACTAGGCTAAAACTTCTAGGACATATGGTCAGAGGCTGATTCATGGTTGCATCTTTAGTATCTAACACAAAGTTCAACCACTAACCACAATACATTCTTACTGAAGTAGCTGGGGGCACTGGGGGTGGTATGGCCAGAGCAAGAGACGGTCTACCTGCTGTGCTAGTCCAGCCCAGATAAGCACTGCTTCAAGACCAGGTGTAGAGACTGTGTTGGTGAAGAACCTAAGCCACTCCATTTTGTTAAAAGAAAAACTCCATTTTGTAAGGTTCTGGGAAAAGAGCCTTTGGAAATCCCCTGACCTCGCCCCACCGCCCACGAGCCAATCAGACCCTAGACCAAAATCTCCTGAATTAATGCTCAGGAACTCATGGTCTACCTAGACAATAGGGACCAATCAAGAACCAACACACAACCCTTCAAAAGAAAGTGACCAATCAGACGTCCCCCTACCTAGAAATCCTTTTTTTCCATGTATACTCCCTATATAAGCAGTGTAATCCAAAACCCGGGGCTCCTCCTTATAGCCACTGCATCAGTATCTGTGGGAGCCCCAGCTCGAGCTTGGTGATAAAAAACTCTCTTGCTTTTGCATCGGATATTGGCTTCTTGGTCGTTGGGAGATTTCGCGACTTGGGCATAACATTGGTGGAGTTCATGATGGGAGTCAGTGAATGCAGATGGACTGAACTTTGTTCAAAGTGAACCCTAGGGTGAAGTCGGGGTTATTCTGGCCAGGTTGGGGGCTAGAGATTCAAGGCTAGAGAATCAAGAGATTCAAGAGACCTTGAAGAAAGTAAAAACCTATGATTTGAGTTTTGAGACTCAGGATCTGCCTTGTCACTCCTAACCATACCTTGTCCAAGAGATCACAAGGCTGGCCCTCCTTCCTGCTTTCTCTCTCATCCTCTGCTCTTTTCTTCATTCTCATTTGAAGGCTCCCTCTCAGTGTTACTCTGTGGCCAAAGCCAATCCTGAATTAGGTCCAGGAGCTTGAAGTAGTTATTTCCCTGCATTCTTTGTCAGTCAGACATAGAACCCATTTTCCAAAGCCTACTGTTGTTTTTCCCCAGATTTGTTTCTTCAAGCCCTGTCTTCATATGTTGGCCCCACACCAATCCCTCACTGCCTCCTTGTCTTTTACTGGAGAAATTTCACTGGAATCTCAAAATATGCCAGTGAGAAGGCAAGGAAGGAAAGGGTTCAGTCTGGTGGTCTGGCAATATGATTTCCTAAGGTGGCTGAGTGCAGCCACAGATGCACACTAATGGCCATGACTGCTGATTCCAAGAGAGGGGCTTTCTGCAGCAAACATACAGTCTTGATCTTTTCTTTGTGCTGGAAGCATTCATTTAGGAAAGAACTCTGGGAAGTTTCCCTTAGGTCCAGCCCACTACTGGTCGAGTACACTGGTAGGTGGGCTCTTCCTGGGACATTGGTTAAGCTAGATTTGACTGTGGGGCCTGCAGACAAACTCCAAGTACTCTGGTTGTTAATACAGAAAAAAACAAAATAATAAAACTTGGAAATGAAGATCGGGGCTAAATCTTTTCAAGACATCGCAAGTACCCTTCTAGCTCCTCCTATGCATAGGATTTATGATTCAAAATGACAGGTAACCCTCACATCACGAGTGTTACAGCCTGGAATGAGCTGGTCTGCTGTTCTTTTGGACGTGGGTTTGTGGCTGCCTTATGCATTCACAATGAGAGAGATGCGAACTGCTGTTTCCTGAGCATTTGCCATGTGCCAGGTATTATACTTGGCAAGCAATATAACTTGGTTTTCTTTTTTCTCTTCTTTTTTTCTCCTTTCTATCCACCTTTCCAGTCCCTTTCTCCCTCCTAGGCTGTAATGAGCAACAGTGTCCACCAAATAGACGCAAAGCTATAATATAGAGCTGTGTTGTGTGCTTAGTCACTCAGTCATGTTCGATTCTTTGCGACCCCATGGACTGTAGCCCATCAGGTTCCTCTGTCCATGGGATTCTCCAGGCAAGAATACTGCAGCAGGTTGCCATGGGATTCTCCAGAGGATCTTCCCAACCCAGGGATTGAACCCTGGTCTCCTGCATTGCAGGCAGATTCTTTACCATCTGGCCCACCAGGGGAGTACAAATGCTCAATTCCAGAAGAATGAAAGTGAAATATTTCTCTTCTTACTACTGATGGAATACTAATGGTGATAAAATTCATGCTATTTGAAAGTGTAGAACACTTTTTTACCCCAAATGAAATCTTACCTGTAATTGTAAAAAAAAAAAATTAAAAAGAAACAAAAATTTTAACAAAGCAGATGTAAAATTTCGGTTGAAGGGATTTGTGAGTGGAGTCTGAATCCCCAACCCTCAAGACCTCTAGGTATATCTCCTTGTCTCTTTAGGGGTTTTAGGATATTCAGTAGAGCACCAAGCAAGCAATAGTGTCCAGCTCTACTTAGGGAATTCTCTCCATGGAGAATGTTGTTCACTTTTTACATACATCATTCCTTTGCTGTTCATGACACCATGAAATTTAGTACTAGTAGGAGTTGCAGTATTAATATTACTATTATCATCCCCTTTCTGTAGAAGTTTCCACTTCCAAGGCTTGAAATGCTTTAAACATCTTCCTCAGATGATAGAGCCTGCATTTAGTTTGGCCAGCCTCACTCTGAAGCCAACATTCTTAACCTTTATTCATTGACTCATTCATTCAACAAATATTGAGCATCTTCTCCAAGTCAAGCATAAGTAAGTAAAGATAACAAACAAAATTCTCTGCCTTGTGGAGTTGAGAGTTTAGCTGAGACTAGAGGGTAAGATGAACATAGAAAGTAAATAAAATAAGTGAGAAATAGTATGTTGGACAAAATATACAATAAGTGCTCTGAACACAATAAATGAATGGGAAAGCATAGTAGAAAATACTGGGTGGAAGGGGTGCTTAAAACTTTAAATAGAGTCAGAATTCTTCACCGAGTAAGTGATAACTATGATATTTGAACTAAACTTGAAAAACCCAACCCTGAATAGACTAAAGATAGATAATGTCAAGTCAGAAGTTACCAAATGATATTAATTAAATAATGTTAATGGTAAAATGAACAAGAGCTTGAAAACAAGTCTTTCTAGTGAGTAAAATTTTAAAGCAGTAGGAGTTATCCATTCATATACTTTAAGATGCATTTTAAAATGGACTCCCTATGTTGACATCTTTGCTTAGAAAATGGAAATTTTTTACCACAGATGAAAGATTGCTCATGGACATGTGTCCAGGGTGTTCTGTGGGAGCTTTGGGCATGCAGAATTCCATTTGTCATCAGCAACCAGTCAGGGTGTGCTTATTTTGACAATGACTGCTGGCTTTGATTAGGGAGGATTTCCTTGCTCGTTTTAGCTGAACATTGACGCATTCTGTTCCTTCACAGTTTGCTTGGCAGCTGTTCTATTGAAAATCCAGGCAAAATCTGATAAATTTAGCACTGGTTAAAAACTAAATCCTTGAGCTTTAAGATGGGTTAAGGTACAATTACTTAGCACAACTGTTTCCTTCCCACTTAGGAAAGCCTGAAGCAAAATGTACAACTGGATCTCAAATTTCTTAATTATACTCATACACTTAGGCAATTATTTGCTCTCTAAAGAAAGTCTGGCTTCTTTATGGAACCGCCTTATATTGCCTGGCTTCTATATGGATCCTTCATGCCTTATATATGACGTGTAGCAAGACTGCAATAACACGTCACAAAGTCTTCAGCAAAAACAGAAGCAAGACTTATTTGTGCCTGGCTGGTTACACTGACCATGAGGTTGCAGTTTTGTAAGCCAAAGGGTAGCAGTAATCAATTAAAAACTTCATGAAAGTGACGGTCGAATTATTAGACATAGAACAGGCCTTTCATGAGGGCAAAACAGAGCCTTCCATGCATCCACGTTCAGGAAGCAATTATGGAATGACTCCCATGTGCCAGACCCTACACAAGGTGCTGAATTTACAGTGATAAATAGGTATTGCAAGGTAATTACCGGGTGGCTTGAACATGTACTTAAAAATGTCACCTTCAGGGCATGGACACAGATGCTACACTATCTGGCCTTGGTACAATTCTTTGAACTAGAACATTTCCTCCTAAAAGTTCTTATCACATGTAAATGTATAACCTGGAAAAGAGTAAGATATTAACAGGTATGAACCTATATTGACCAAGCTTAGCCTTCCAACAGAGTGGGAGAGCATTTATTTATTCACGAGTAATTCCTTTGTTTGGATATCTATTGAATACCTACTATGTGTCAGACACTAATTGAACAAAACAGACAAAAATTTACCTTCTGGGGAGAAGAAAGAGAAACAGACCATCAAATATTTATAAGGGGTGTCAGATAGTGAAAAATCAGGCAGAGTAGAGGGATGGAGAGGCACAGTCAGGCATGACCACAGGGCTATCAGGAAAGAGCTTTTTAATAAGCTGGCATTTGAACAAAGGCAGTGAGGGAGAGAAACTGGCAGCAATCTGGGCAGAAGGATCAGGAAGAGTCAAGGCCCCGGGATGGGAGGGGCTTTGAATGTGATCCAGGAATATGGCAAAGGAGTTTTGTAAGGCTGAAGTGGAGAGGTCCAGGGAGAGGAGCAGCAGAGACCTGACAGGTGGGAGAGAGATGATCACGATGGAAACGTACAAGCAGATTCAGATGAGAGAGTAGACCCTGAGGCAAATAGTCTGAGATCAGTAGATAGAAGAGGGAAGAGGCTGAATGGGAAGCTAAATTAAAAGGAAAAGCAGGAAATGGAAAACAGAAATAAAAGTGTCCAAAGAAAATTTCTCCTCTTATATTTTTCTATCTAGGTCTGGTCCCTGGCTACACATCACTGTCTCCCCAAATGTTGTACATTTAATCTTGTCATGAGCTAGGTCACAGCTTGGCCCAAATCAGTCTGCTTTTGCTGTGGTCTTCCTCTGCCTCCCTTTACCTGGACTGGCTCCTTGAAAAACCAACCAAACCAGTCCGAGAGTCAAAAGATGTGGTTTCTAGTCCTGGCTCTGTCATTAGCAATGGTGTAACTTCAGCGTTCGGAGAAGGCGATGGCACCCCACTCCAGTACTCTAGCCTGGAAAATCCCATGGATGGAGGAGCCTGGTAGTCTGCAGTCCATGAGGTCGCTAAGAGTCGGACACGACTGAGCGACTTCACTTTCACTTTTCATGTTCATGCATTGGAGAAGGAAATGGCAACCCACTCCAGTGTTCTTGTCTGGAGAATCCAGACAGGGACGGGGGAGCCTGGTAGGCTGCCGTCTATGGGGTTGCACAGAGTAGGACACGACTGAAGTGACTTAGCAGCAGCAGCAGCAGCAACTTCAGCGTTTCCTTATCTTATGGCTGAAGGATCTCAGGACCAGAGAGATGAAGTTCAGGTACACTTTCCTAGAATGCAAAAGCACCTGGTCTGGGATACAGTTCTGCCTTTATTCATACATTTTGTTTAGCCCTAATTTTCATCAGGAATTGATGCCTATGAACTCTCCTTTTAAAAACACTCCACAGGTCCTAATGATTAGCAAACACCCAGTAGAGGTTTCAAAACTTAAGGAATCGCAGTTTATAGGTGAGGTACCTGGGTTCACTGGAGAGCCATGTCTCCAGATTTAGTGATTTTTCCTGTTTTCAGTTCAGTCAGTTCAGTTCAGTCACTCAGTCGTGTCTGACTCTTTGTGACCCCATGAATTGCAGCACACCAGGCCTGCCTGTCCATCACCAACTCCCAGAGTTCACTCAAACTCACGTCCATCGAGTCAGTGATGCCATCCAGCCATCTCATCCTCTGTCNAAAAATCCCATGGATGGAGGAGCCTGGTAGTCTGCAGTCCATGAGGTCGCTAAGAGTCGGACACGACTGAGCGACTTCACTTTCACTTTTCATGTTCATGCATTGGAGAAGGAAATGGCAACCCACTCCAGTGTTCTTGTCTGGAGAATCCAGACAGGGACGGGGGAGCCTGGTAGGCTGCCGTCTATGGGGTTGCACAGAGTAGGACACGACTGAAGTGACTTAGCAGCAGCAGCAGCAGCAACTTCAGCGTTTCCTTATCTTATGGCTGAAGGATCTCAGGACCAGAGAGATGAAGTTCAGGTACACTTTCCTAGAATGCAAAAGCACCTGGTCTGGGATACAGTTCTGCCTTTATTCATACATTTTGTTTAGCCCTAATTTTCATCAGGAATTGATGCCTATGAACTCTCCTTTTAAAAACACTCCACAGGTCCTAATGATTAGCAAACACCCAGTAGAGGTTTCAAAACTTAAGGAATCGCAGTTTATAGGTGAGGTACCTGGGTTCACTGGAGAGCCATGTCTCCAGATTTAGTGATTTTTCCTGTTTTCAGTTCAGTCAGTTCAGTTCAGTCACTCAGTCGTGTCTGACTCTTTGTGACCCCATGAATTGCAGCACACCAGGCCTGCCTGTCCATCACCAACTCCCAGAGTTCACTCAAACTCACGTCCATCGAGTCAGTGATGCCATCCAGCCATCTCATCCTCTGTCGTCCCCTTCTCCTTCTGCCCCCTATCCCTCCCAGCATCAGAGTCTTATTCAATGAGCCAACTCTTCGCACGAGGTGGCCAAAGCATCAGAGTCTTATTCAATGAGCCAACTCTTCGCACGAGGTGGCCAAAGTACTGGAGTTTCAGCTTTAACATCATTCCTTCCAAAGAACACCCAGGGCTGATCTCCTTTAGAATGGATCACCTGCGAGCTTGTTTAAATGCAGTTTTCTAGAGAAAATGTTCAGGATACAGATCAAGTAAGTTTGAGGTGAGGCACATGTGCTATTGGGCTTCCCTGCTGCCTCAGTGGTAAAGAATTTGCCTGCCAATGCAGGAGACATGGGTTTGACCCCTGTGTCAGGAAGATCCCCTGGAAAAGGAAATGGCAACACATTCCAGTGTTCTTGCCTGGGAAATCCCATGGACAGAGGAGCCTGGCAGGCTACAGTCCTTGGGGTCACAGAGAGTCATACATGACTTAGTGACTAAACAACAGCAAAAACAATGTGCTGTGAGTCTAAGAGGCCCAGGGGATTCTGAATCAGGTGGTGATGAGCCATTCTTAAAGAAACACTGGGATGAATATTAGCAGTAATTGTAATGTCAGGAGTGGTGCTGGTGTTGGTGACGATATTAGCACTTGGAAGTTAGTGGAAGTAGAAGTGTTAATATAATAGTAGTGGTGATGGTGATGCAAGTGATAGCACTGGTGATGGTGGTGGAGGTGATGGCATTGGTTCAAGATAGTATTAGGTTGGCTAATAAACCCATTCAGATTTTTCATGTAAGATGGCTTTAGTAGGGCTTGGTTGTCTTTAACTTGATTTGAAACAATTTGGTTAGATTGTATCATGACAACTGTCATATCAGCATGCAATTTTAAAAAACTTATCAAAATTGGTGACTTTTAGTGTAACCATTTTCATATCGAAGATAGAAGAAAAAGCTTTATTATTTCAAGAATAAAAAATGCTTATTAAACAATGAATGAAACATTTTTCTTATAGCATTTGGTGATTAACTTAATGGTCAACATATTCACATATAATTATTCAAGACTTTGTTTCTATCACTTTAATAGTAAGATTCTTTGATGGAGCAGTTTAATAAGATTCAGTGAAGGAGCTTGCTCTGTAGGACATATCAGGGTAGACATGAGAAAGGAAGAAGTTGCCCTGTGAAGACCATCTTTCATCAGAACTGATGGAAAGAGAATGGGTTGTTACCTACCCTGGTATCTGGATGTAATGGAGAAGGTGGCACCCATCTCTCTGACATTCCCTTTATGAAGCGGTCAGTCATACATTGTAATCAAGTTAAAAATGTGCAGTGTCACTAATCCCTGGAGAGGAGAGCTTTTGGCTTAAGTTTGTCCTGAGGAGTCCCTTGGACTGCAAGGAGATCCAACCAGTCCATTCTGAAGGAGATCAGCCCTGGGATTTCT
>SJYV01018042.1:0-10215 GCA_006410875.1 Neotragus pygmaeus
ATGGACATGAGTCTGAGTGAACTCTGGGAGATGGTGATGGACAGGGAGGCCTGGTGTGCTGCGATTCATGGGGTCGCAAAGAGTTGGAGACAACTGAGCAACTGAACTGAACTGAACTGAACTGATGCAGGTGAGAAGAGGATGAGTTTCCTTTTCACTCTGCTTTCACACATCCTCACCCATATCCATGACCAGGACTGCTGACTCTGCTGGGTACATGGAAAGGGCGGGAAAGCTCTTACTGGACGAGTCCTGTTGTAAGGTGTCCTCACTTCGTGGACTTGGGAGGGTCAGAGAGCTGACTCCTTCCCTTGTGGGTTTTTCTGTGGGCTCTTCTGAGATGCTTACAGGAACACTGACCTATATCTTTCCTGACACTTGTGTTGCATTTTCCTGCAGCTGGCCACTCTTTCCTCAGCTCTTCACACAGGCCCGTTTTGATTGGGTTCCCGTCATCTTAGCAAGGAATCCTCTTGGTGGGATTGAAAGAGATCGAGGCTCACTTTCTCCCCAACACACCTCTGGTCCCACAGGTGTGTTACAGGCGTGTTACAGAGTACTGTCCTGACAGTCTCTAGGGGAGCAGTGCCCAGTAGATACCTCTCCTTTGCTAGTACCGATAGGGCATCTAATCTTTTAGACTTTCCATGGCACAGTGGTAAAGAATCTGCCGGCCAATGCAGGAGACAGAATAGATGAGGAGCTGATCCCTGGGTCAGAAAGATCCCCTGGAGAAAGAATGGCAACCCCACCTCAGTATTCTTGCCTGAAAAATCCCGTGGACAAAGGAGCCTGGTGGGCTACAAGTCTGTAGGTTCACAAACAGTTGAACACGACTGATCACAGCACACAGCACACAGGCAGTAATTAGACCAACCACTCTGTGTCTCAGTAATTATAAGGAGACCAAATCAAGCCCACCAGTGATCTCACTGAAGCTTCTTTCTCTTTAAAGCCCAGCCCTACTCTTTCCCCTGGGGAGGGGGAAGTACCAGCCAGACTCTCTCCAAAAACATTGTCTCAAAATTATTCTATCTTCACCATGAGTAAGGGATTCAAGAGTTATGTAATGCGTATTTGCTCTCCAACTTTGAAATTTTGTGTTATGTTCCCTTCAAAACATAGCATCCCCTATCTTCCTGTTTTAGCTGAACAGGAGACTGAACAGCCCCATTTTAAAATCAGTTACACAAGCTTGGCCTTAGAACTGGCATCACATTTATTGTCTATTCTAGACCCCTTTTCATGTTATCTCTTTTAATCCTCATAACAGCCTCCTTCTTGAGAGAATGAAATCAAGTGATTACAGAATTTGTCCAAGAGTGTTCAGATAGTGTTAGGGCTAGGGTTGGAAACAATTCTTCTAAATAATTTATAATTTCAGTTTTGATCACCTCTTTAATCAGTTATTTCAAAGAATGTCTGTAACTTGCAAGTAGATAGATTAAACATCATTCTTCTAGAATCGTTTCTAGTTTGTTTCTTTTGGGAACAGAAATATAGCCTTATATGAATTCTAACTTTTAGATTGTAGTGAGGTTGATATGGTGGACTAATACATGGACAGTTTTAGTAGCTATTTTCATGGATATTTGAAGACTGTTCCATGGATATTTGCTTTTTGGTTGTTGGGTAGACCTGGGTTTGATCCCTGGGTTGGGAAAGATGCCCTGGAGAAGGGAAAGAGTACCCACTCCAGTATTTTGGCCTGGAGAATTCCATGGACTGTGTAGTCCATGGGGTCACAAAGGGTCGGACACGACTGAGTGACTTTCACTTTCACGTTCACTTGTTGGGTAGAGAGTTCTGTGGGTTCCTCTTAACTCAGACTTTCATTGTTCCTAGTTCAAGGTCTTACACACAGGAGATGCCAGGGACTAAAACAAAAGCATTTTAGATCTGCCTGTGGCCAAAATGGGCTTCCCTGGTGGCTCTGTGGTAAAGAATGTGCCTGAAATGCAGGAGACCTGGGTTCAATCCCTGGGTCGGGAAGATTCCCTGGAGAAGAAAATGGCAACCCACTCTAGTATTCTTGCCCGGGAAATCCCATGGACAGTGGAGCCTCCCACAAGAGTCAAATGCGACTTAGTGACTAAGCAACAGCAATGTGACCAAAGAGCAAAGTTTAAGATCGTTAGCATACAGGAGACTCAACCACATTTTTATTATTTCATTCCCAAGCAATCAGGAAGTCTCTTCTAGATCCATACGTTCTGGCTGGGGAGTGTTCCTCTACTCCTAAATCAGCTTTGGATGGTGAAACAGGACCTGTGAGTTCTTGACCCAACTCTGCCACTGACTTGCCCCTAGGCGAGTCACAGCCCCATGAAATATGGGGGTTGGCTCAGATGTTCTCATGGTCAATTCTGCTTCTCAAAGTCTAAGACTGCACAGTGGGCCTCGGGCTTTCCATTCTGAAGGTCACAGTCAGTTCACGAAGCAGGGTGTTCCCGTTGCAAATGAGCGTTTCTTGGAGAAAGCATTTTGCTTTCTTATTGGTCCCTGGGAATTACAAAATCATTATTTAAAAAGTGCTGGAACTGCTGGTCTGTAGTCAGTTTTAAAATCACTGGGGTAACCCTTTCCTTAGTTTGTTATACGAGCTCTGGACCAAGTTCAGTGACAAACTAGGTCAGAGGGCAGACCTGCAATGATATGCACAATGCTGTGTTTTCTTTGTCTAGAACAGCTGCACATGGGCTGGGTGGTGTGTGGACTCCCTGAAGGGGATGCAAGCACATGTTTCCAGTGCTCACTGCTGTACTGTTCCTTCCTGGATGCCCTTGACTGTAGGGGTAGCTGAAGCTGTATGATGGGGGACGTGGAGGGTGTGTAACTGTCTATGCAAAACACGTGGGTCATTTTCTTCATTTCAAAAGTCCCCTTGAACATGCATCTTAATTATTTCCTTCATTTTCCATCTGTTGAGCATTTAACATGTATCATGTTTTGCTGTCTTCTGCAGAGACAAAGATGGAGAAGAAGCCAGAAGAGCTTAAGTAGATGTCTGTCACTTATTCCACCTAAAGGGAGGCATGAGCCAACCACACTCTAAATACTAATTATTGTGTGTGGTCAGATAGGGGATGTGATATGAAAATATCCATCTTAGTTTCCAAATCAGAAAGGGGCAGTTTCGGGGGGAAGGTTGTGGCATCGACCCATTCAGTGGTCAGAAAGGCTATCTTAACCTCACCAAAGTGCTGGGGCTTTCCTCCAACTCCCTCGAAGGCTGCTTTGGGGAATGAAGCTTGAGGATGAGCAATGGCACTGACCCTTCAACTCTGAATTCTAGGCATGAAGTTGTTTGCAGGAATGAGCTCAGCCTAACCACTTGAAATTAAGGCAGCAGAGGAAAACGGCCCATCTCTGTTTATAAATTTGCAAAACAATTTGCGAGACACAGCTATTACTCAAGCAAGAGACTGTTCACAGATGGTGGCTTGGGCTGGGGGTGGATGCAAAGGCTAGGACGTTGGGCCATTAATCACCGTCTGCAAATAAGCTGCCAGGTATAAGCGGCATACTGGGCTGAGACAGGGCTTAGTAGGGCTTGGTGTCTGTTGATTGCCCTGTCCTACAGGTAGTTAGAGAAATCCTCACAGCCACAGAAAGCACCAAATCACAGTGGGGAGAGGGGTTTCAGCCAAACCTGCATGCCCTTCTTTTACCTGCTGCTCCTCCCCTATGCTTTCCTAAACACAGAACAACTTCAGTCTGTTGCAAATGTTGCAAATAAATAGAAACGTCTACCTCTGCCAGAGTCCAGCACCCTAAGGAATGCCTCGGTAGATTAAAGACTACCACTTCGTCAATGTTGGTTACTGTCTAGATGTAGAGATAAGGCAAAGTATGCGCGCGCGTGTGTGTGTGTGTGTGTGTGTGTGTGCATACGCATGTACATAGGTGTGTGTGCAAAAGGTTAGCAACCGTAGGCAATATGTAAGTTTCTTCCCCCACTTCCAGGCTCCCTTCTCCTCATCATTTAGGTCCCAGCTCAGCTCCACCATCCCCTGAGCAGCCTTCTCTGACCTTCTAAGACTGGGTGAGCTGTTCTGTGTTTCCACCAGTGCCTGTACTTCCCCCATCACAGGACTTCTCACACTGAATTGTGACTGACTATTAAATTGTCTGTTACTTGTGGGAACAGGGACTTTGTGTCTCTCTGTCATTCCCAGCATAATTCCTGTTTGTTGATAAATCATATTAACAGTATCGATAATCTTCTCTAAAAGTGGAGATAGACGAGGTAATAATTTGAAGTCGAGGAGAGAGGACTCTATCTGGCCCGAGAGATATGAACAAAATGAGAGAAAGGGATGTGGTTTTACCTTGTTCGCTGGTTCTCAAACTGTGGTCCCTAGATCAGTAGCATCAGCATCATCCAGGAATTTGTTAGAATTGCAGGTTTCTGACCTCACCCCACACCTACAATATTAGAGACCCTGAAGGGGGAACTGGCAATCTGGATCTTAACAAACTCTCCACATCAAAGTAAGAGAGCTGCTGACCTAGAGCCCTGCCCCTCTGTCTCCATGCTATTCACAACTGAGCCAGTGAGCTTCACATTCAGACTTGTCCCTCCCTATGACTTTGGGACCAGACATAACAAGTAGAGGGCTTCCCTGAAAGCTCAGTTGGTAAAGAATCTGCCTGCAATGCAGGAGACCCCGGTTTGATTCCTGGGTCAGGAAGATCTGCTCAAGAAAGGATAGGCTACCAGCTGAAATATTCTTGGGCTTCCCTTGTGGTAAAGAATCCACCTGCAGTGCAGGAGACCTGATTTTGATTCCTGGGTTGGGAAGATCCCCTGGAGAAGGGAAAGGCTACCCACTCCAGTATTCTGACCTGGAGAATTCCATGGACTGTATAGTCCATGGGATCTCAAAGAGTCGGACATGACTGAGCGACTTTCACATCTACATCTACATGACAAATAAAATTTATCTCATGTGCTTTCAATTAATTGACAGTGGCTGTTTGGAGATCTTGTATGAAGGATTTTGACGTTGTTGCCTGGGCCCAGAGTGAAAAAGTGCCACAACTGATTATTGATGTCTGCCACATGTGCATGAGTAAGGAATACTCACCTCCCTTATGTCTGCAGTGGTTTATCTGGAGACAGTCCTGAATTTACACAGGACAAGATGAAGGCCATGCTTAGTGCTGACAGTCTGGCTATGGGTTCTGTTCTGAGCTTCCTGCTAGTTTTCTAGAACCCACCCTTCTTTCTTGTGGCCCAGTTTGGGTGGCCTGCCCTTTTACATTAGTCTTAATGTAACTGGGCATTTAGTACAGGCCACTGGACCTCCCCCATAGTTATTACCACCCCTTGGGTCTTTCTTTTTAAAATATTTATATATATATTTGGCTGCTCCAGGTCTTAGTTGTGGCGCTTGGGATCTCCAATCTTTGTTGCAGCATGTGGGATCTTTAGTTGTGTCACCTAGGATCTAGTTCCTTGACTAGGGATTGACCCTGGGTCCCCTGCATTGGGAGTGCAGAGTCTTAGCTACTGGACCGCCAAGGAAAATAATTTGAAAAAGAATAAATATATATGTATGTGTACACCTGAAACTAACACAACACTGTAAATCAACTACAATCCAATAGACTATATATATATATATATTTAAAGAAACCATGTCAAGGCACATTGTACTGAAACATTGACAAACAATTGGTAAAATTATGGAAGGTTTTAATCCCCCAGCTCTGGAGTTTGGGTTTTGTGCTATAGGAGGGAGCTGCCAGAGCTCTGAGCTGGGAAAGATGGCGACACTTGAAAGAGGTTCTGTAAGGGTTGTGACCTAGCAAGTGTGAGCAGGGTAATCAGCAGAGGTGGGACCAAGAGGAGTCTGCCACAGTTATCCAGGCTGGATGTGGCACTAGGTACGGGGGTGGAAAGAAACTGACCTATGAAAGAAACACTCGAAACATTCCCCAGCGGGAAATCAATTGGACTGGATGGCTGAGCTAAGGCAGGAGCTAAGGGCCAGAGAAAAATCAAAGATGACATCATTTTGAAGCTCTGTGACTAGAATAATGACATGAAACAGGAAGTCTAGTGGGGAAGAGCAGAGGTAGGAGGAAGCTGAGGGCTTGAATTTAGCAGTAAAGTGAGTTTGAAGTCAAAATGTCCCTGTAGAAATGATGAGCAGGGACATGGAGAGCGAGGACCGCAGGTTGTGTGCAGACAGAGATGAACAGGAATACTGGGGGCTCCCCATCCCGGGAGACAGCTGGAAAGAGGAGAGTGGAGGACGAGCTTCAGATCTGCGACATGACCTCCAGAGAATGCCTACCTCAGGGTGGAGGAAAAAGAATGTGGGGAGAAATAGCCCAGGAGGAGGGCAGCCTGGAGATGCCCAAGGGACAGGAGGGTACCAGGAAGGGGTGGTGGCTGCTGCTGCTGCTAAGTTGCTTCAGTCATATCCGACTCTGTGCGACCCCATAGACAGCAGCCCACCAGGCTCCCCTGTCCCTGGGATTCTCCAGGCAAGAATATTGGAGTGGATTGCCATTTCCTTCTGTAATGCATGAAAGTGAAAAGTGAAAGGGAAGTCGCTCAGTCGTGCCTGACTCTTAACGACCCCATGGACTGCAGCCTACCAGGCTCCTCCATCCATGGGATTTTCCAGGCAAGAGTACTGGAGTGGGTTACCATCGCCTTCTCCAAAGGGGTGGTGGTCTACAGTACAAATCTGCGAGAGGACAAGGAAAGGGAACAGGCCCGATGCGCATGCCTGTCGGTCTGTGGACAACACCCAGAGTGCTGTGCACCATTCTGTGTCAGGACAGCTGTTTGGTACCTGAGCTCACAGTGTATCGACAGGGAAATCCTTTTGCAGACAACTTTCCAGATACAACTTGCTGGGCCTGAGAACTTATGATGGAGAGAAGTCATTCATTAGAATCCTTGTGATCTAACTTGTGATCACTGCTTGCCCCCTTCCCAACTCCCTAAGTGATAGCCACTCAGTCATGTCTGGCTCTTCCAAACCCCATGGTTTAGAACCATGTTACATGCTACAGTCTAACAGACTGTAGCCCATTAGACTCCTCTGTCCATGGAATTCTCCAGGCAAGAATACTAGAGTGGGTAGCCATTCCTTTCTCCAGGGGATCTTCCTGATGCAGGGATCAAAGTTGGGTCTCTTGCATTGCAGGCAGATTCTTTACCACCTGAACCACCAGGGAAGTCCCTAACGCATACACAAGCATGCACATTCCCAGCGTCTTTCTGTCAGTGAGTCTTCTGAAGCCAACAGGAAAGTAACAGAATATAAATGGTTCTACCATTTACCACCAACTCATAGATTCTGTTTTTCAAGATTAGTCACACAGTGTCTGAAAGAAATCAGCTGGCCTGCACAGTTGTTCAGCTAGTTTGCTGCATGGGTTACTGCATCTCCAGAGGCAGTATTTATCTTTATTGGTTTGATTTTCATCATGTTTTTTAAAAACATCTATCTATGTGGCTGTGATGGGTCTTAGTTGCTGCACACAGGATCTTTGTTCTGTCATGTGGCGTCTTTCGTTGTGGCGCATGGGCTCTCTAATTGTAGTGGGCTGGGCAGTAGTTATGGCACGTGGGCTCAGTTGTTCCACAGCACGTGGGATCTGAGTTCATGATGGCCCAGAGGTCGAACCAATGTTTTCTGCATTGCAGAGCAGTCTTTTAATCACCAGTCCACCCTGATTTTCTCCATATTTTTATTATGATTTTGTTGACTCAAAAGTTGAGTGACTTGGATATTTACTATGACAACTTTCCAGCAGATGACAAAAGTGGCTGATTCTATCGGTATCAACACATTGTCATAATTTTCTATCGGGAGGAAATAAGGTGTGTTGAGGAAGGGACACCTATTCTAATTATTGTGAAGTCTTCACAAAGGAGACCTGGACAGCTCCCATCAGATAAATGAGGGACCAGCACTTTACAGACAGTTCACCAGCCATCTGTTCTCTGTATGTGGATGGACCATTAGAATGGGCTCTGAAATGAGTCCCTTTCCATTTGACAAGCGTGTATTGAACACCTGCTGAGGACCGCTATATCAGCTACTCTAGCATGAGAAGACATCATCGTCAAGGGGCACTGAATCTAAGTAAGGGCATGAGTAGGAAAATGACATCGCGCAGTAACCGTATGTCTAAAGTGCTGGGCACCCAAATTCAGTCCTGTCACATCCACTGTTCCACTCCATTATGCTCTTGCTTTTAATGGAATAAGCTTACATATTGGCTATAATTAAAGCATCATTTTTAATGGATCTTTTATTGTTGTGAGTCACTGCTTAATAAACCTAATTCTTTCTTCCAGGCAAAAGAAGATAACATGTTTTAAACCAGTTGCTGAGATCAAAAATTTTTAGGGCATCTACCCACTGGATTAAGCAGCTGTGGAGCGAGCGAGCGAGCGAGCGAGCGAGAGAGAGAGAGAGAGAGAGAGAGAGTGTTTTTCTTTAGCTTATCTCCTTTTCTCCTTCTCTGGTAGCGGATGGTTTTGAAAGACAGGGAAAAGTTTGCATTTCGGTTCAGCTCAACAGTTCTAAGTTCTCTTAGGGAGAGGGGGGAATGTTGAGTCCTCTTGGGCGTATCCTGTTTTCTTGTAGTCAGGTGTTCTCATAGCTAACTTGTCNTTTTCCTGCTCCATTCTGGGGAGCAGGGATTCTCTGTCGGGACACGGAGAGTAACTGGCAAATAGGCTTGTTGCCTTTTCTTCTTCGAGGTGTGGGCCACCTCTGCTCCATCCTGGGAGCGCGGACCAGCCAGGCAGCCGCTCTTTGCGCGCGGAGGAGGGAGGCGCAGCACCCTGACCTGCGCCGGATCCTCTGAGTCAGGTTCACTGATGAGACCGTGGGTGGGGCTGGCATCACGGTCCTGCCTCCACGACCTTGGACTTGGGTTCCCGAGACAGAGTGAAGCGGAGGGAGGAACTGACCACATCACTGGAGAGAAAAGCACCCTGGGAGGACGAAGGCGAGGACTTCGGCTGCCTGCAGGTCCAGTGTCTTAAGGTCCGATGGCTTTGAACAGGGAAAGGAAAGGGCCTGGCACGAGCCCCGCAGGAGCTGACCCGTGTGCTCCTCCTGCTTTGACGGTGGGCACACTCATCAAGTCCACGCTCACGTATTTTATTTATTAAATTTTTCCCATGGTAACTTATTTATTTTTATTGAGCTCTCGTTGCCACACCGCATTCTGCTACACAATGACTGACCTTTGTGTACATTACGAGATGACCACCGTGGAAAGCCCAATAGCCGTCTTCCCCACACAGTTATCACCATATTACTGATTTTATCAGTTGTGCTGTATGTTACACATCCACGGGACTGAAAATTTGTATATTCTCATTCATTTTAACGGGATCCAGTTGAGGCTAGGAATCAAAGGTTCCTCTCCAGTGGAAAGAGAACCCGCACAGTGTGCGTTTCTGAGCCCGCGGGCGGCCCCCGGCCTGCTCTCCTGACACCGTGAGGGCGGCCGGCCCCCACGCAGGGCGAGCATCTGCCTTCCCTTCCCTTGAACCCAGGCTGACCCCGGGAACTGCCCTGCCCGGGAGAATGAGGTGGAAGTGATACCACGTGACTTCTGAGGTCATCAAAGGTCACACGGTCCTGCCTAATTCTCTGAGTCGCTCGCCCTTGGGCCCCGGCTCGGATGCCCGCTGACCCGGCTCCGGTCCTCCAGGGACCCACCCGGGGCTCGGGGGGCGGAGCAGGGCCCGCGTCCCCAGCAGCCGCAAGAGAGAACGGGGAGGCTTGCTGCGAGCCACCCAACGCTGGGATGGGTCGTGGGCCGCAACAGCTAATGCGAGAGGGACGGCTCTCCCTGCAGGACGCCGCCGGAGGAGGGAGTCAGAAAGCATCCAGGGCCCACGCTAACTGCACTCCAACAGAAAACGCAGGATTCTCTTGGCTTGGGTGGTCTCCCAGAAAATCTCACCTCCTCAAGCTTGACTCTCCCAGCACTGCAAGCCAGTCATGGATTTATCCACTCACTAAATTAATGAGCTTTACTCATTCCTTCAACAAATATTTGTTAAGTAATTATTATATTTAAGCATAACAATACATCGAATATGATTCCAAAACTGGACCTACGCTAGCCTGCCTGGGCTTACAATTTGGCTCATATATTTATATATCTCTCTAAAAAAAATTTTTTTTTTGGCAGCAGCCTGTGGCATTTGGGAACTTAGCT
>SJYV01018048.1:0-11176 GCA_006410875.1 Neotragus pygmaeus
TTCTAAGGGATTCCTGCCCACAGTAGTAGATATAATGGTCATCTGAGTTAAATTCACCCATTCCATAATGTTGTCTTATGTAGTACAATATGAAGGTTTTTCAGGTCCTTCCTGGAGATCTTTGAGCCTTGGAGGCTGGGAGTCGGTGAACTAGGTGAAGATGATGGTTGTCACCTGGTTGTTGAGTGGGTGCACATGATGGAAAAGGTGACCTGTTGAGAAAATACAGGTCTGGAGACTGGACAGGAGGTGTACACACAGGAGAGAGACAGCCTGGGAGGGCTTGACTGATAAGCTTTGCAAGCAGTGATGACTAAAGAGACTTTCTTTCCTATCTTGTACTTTAAATCCTGAAGCTTTCAGGAAAATCTGTCTGACAGAGCAGCACTGTGCTTGGGTGTTTTGAGGAATCTAGGGGTGACAGTTCCATCTGTGACTGGGGTGAGGAAATACAGAGAGAGAACAGCAGTCAGCCAGCAGGAGCAAACGAGAGATGATCACAAGCCTGGAGGCGCTGGGATGGGAAGTGAGAGCCCACGTCCAGGAGGTGAGAATCCAAGCTCAGGAAGCCACACGCATCAGAACTTCCTTCTCTCCCAGTCCAGTGGGCAGACTTGTTCAGGAGGGACCCGCCTTTCCTGAAGAAACCATGCCGGATTGGGGCGTAAGTCACTCAATTTAAATGTTGGAGGAAGCTGTGAGTCCAGAAGGAAAAATACAAGTTTCATTTGTGCCAGGTGACTTACCAAAGACTTATTGAATGTCCATTATTTCCAATTTTTGTGTATGTTATTTCATGGGATCCCAGCCTAGCAGGTGGGAATCAGTATTCCCGTTACCACCTGACAGATGAGTAAACTGAGCTTTGTGAGATGGGGTGACAGTCTTGGTTCCGCCTTCTTATGGATTAATAAACAGCTTACATTTGATGATGTATGAAGAGGTGCTAGGTCACTACACGGCCCCGGGAAAATGCAAAGGCTTATTGCCGTTTTTAAGTTGGATGAGAGGNACAGATGAGTAAACTGAGCTTTGTGAGATGGGGTGACAGTCTTGGTTCCGCCTTCTTATGGATTAATAAACAGCTTACATTTGATGATGTATGAAGAGGTGCTAGGTCACTACACGGCCCCGGGAAAATGCAAAGGCTTATTGCCGTTTTTAAGTTGGATGAGAGGATGATTTAGTCACTACCTTGTTCAGCTCTTGAGACCCCATGGACTGTAACCAGCCAGGCTCCTCTGTCCACAAGATTTCCCAGGCAAGGATACCAGAGTGCGTAGCCATTTTCTTTTCCAGGGGATCTTCCCAGCTCAGGTATCAAACATGGGTCTCCTGCACTGTGGGCAGATTTTTAACCATCCGAGCCACCAAGGAAGCCCCTGGATGAGCAACCAGAGCAGAAAAGTAGAATGATGAGGGAATTGTGGCCTTTTTCTGGGCTGGATGGTTGCAGTGTCAAGACCAGAGAACCCGTGAGTTTGTGTTTCTTCCCTCACTGCAGCTGGCTCTGATTATATTAAGAGCTTTACAGCGTCTTTTATTAAATGGACCTTGACTGGTATGGCTCTCATTTGCAGCTGAACTTCTTCAGGTTTAAAAAAGTTCATGTTTCCTCCATCTCATCCCTTCTACCTATTGTAGGCTGAACAGTTTCTCTCCCTTTCTACCAACATGTTGAAGTTGTAACCCTCAATATCTGTGAAGGTGACCTTATTTGAAAACAGATGTAATCAGGTTAAGATAAGGTCATAGGATGGGTCCTAAATCAGTATGACTAGGGTGATTATAAGACAAAGAGACAGAAACATAGGAGAAAGCATGTGGCGACAGAGGCAGAGACTGGAATGAGGTAGCTGCAGGCCAAAGATTGCCAGCCCCCACCAGAAGCTAGAAAAGATTCTACCCAGAGTCTCCGAGGAGGCAGAGCCTTGGCAACACCATCATTTTGGACATCTGCCCTCCAGAACTGTGAGATGGTACATTTCTGTTGCTTTAAGACACTCAAATTTTGGTACTTTGTTACAGCAGCTGCAGGAAACTGATATATCACCCCAAGTCACCTTCAGGCTGGCAGAGGGCAACTCCTGAGTTTCTCATCCATGTTCTGTACCCACCATCGATTCCCATTCATTCATTCATGTGCATGGCTGTGATAGACATGTCACAAGAAATACAAGCCCGAGTCACAGTCTCAAGTTCACTTCAACATGAGGAAATAAGAAATTCACATCAAGAGATGGATTAAATGAGATGAGATGGTGAGTAGACTGTGTCTCTGGGCTAGTCCCTAGCATTTGGTACTGGAGTCCTTCGCATAGGTACTAGAGTAAGAAGGTGTCATTGTGAATAGTTAAATGGCACCCCACCCCAGTACTCTTCCCCGGAAAATCCCATGGATGGAGGAGCCTGATAGGCTGCAGTCCATGGGGTCGCTAAGAGTTGGACGCGACTGAGCGACTTCATTTCATTATGTATGACTGTGACAGTTGGAGGATAAAGAAGCTTGAGCGCTGAAGAATTGGTGCTTTTGAACTGTGGTGCTGGAGAAGACTCTTGAGAGTCCCTTGGGCTGCAAGGACATCAGACTAGTTAATACTAAAGGAAATCAACCCTGAATATTCATTAGAAGGACTGGTGCTGAAGCTGCAGCTCCAATATTTTGGCCACCTGATGTGAAGAGCCAGTTCTTTGGAAAAGACCCTGATGCTGGGAAAGATTGAAGGCAGGAGAAGGGGATGACAGAAGATGAGACGGTTGGATGGTATTACCAACTCAGTGGCCATGAGTTTGAGCAAACTTTGGGAGATACTGAAGGACAGGGAAGCCTGGCATGCTACAGTCATGGGGTTGGCAGTGTTGGACATGAATTATCAACTGAACAATAACAACATTTAGTGAGCACTTTGTAAATGTGGGTTGACAAGCTGGCTGGAGAGGGGCTGCAGAGTGAGGTTTGCTATTTTGTAGGAATTCAGAGCAAAGGTGCCCCATCTCTGAGCTCAGCTGGGTGCTCTCTGATGACCTAGAGAGGTGGGGTGGGGGTGGGGGAGTGGGAGGGATGCTCAAGAGGGAGAGGATGCATGTAAATGTATAGCTGATTCACTCTGTTGTACAGCAGAAATTAACACAACATTGTAAAGCTTCTATACTCCAATCAAATTTTTAAAAGTACCCTGTCTCTGATGGAAAACCCCAGGAAGGTGGGTCCTAGAGGTGGCATGTGGGTGGAAACCTGTAGTATCAGCAAGTTTTCTTTTGACCAGGTGCAGAAGGTGGGCATTCCCAGAAGAGCAAGTGGTCCTCAAAAAGAGCAGGAGGTCAGATAGGGCAAGCGTTGAGGCAGTCTGAGCACAAGTTGGGAAAGAATTTTCAGACACAGAGCATTTCAGAAGGGAGTGAGTTTATGAGGAGCAAAAAGCAGAGATAATGAGGTCACTGTGAGCACAGTGGGCCAACCTCCTGACAGGCCAGGGAAAGTTGATGCCTTTGTGAGTTACTAGCCAATTTTTCTAGCTTGAGACAAAGAAACTTTCTGCTGGAAGGTTGGCCTTAGGTGATTGGTTGGGGCAGTATAGGTTGACTATAGAGGTGGGCATCTCTGCCTAATTTTGGAGTCAGGAAGCTTGATAGTGACGATCAGAGAGCTTTTGGTAATGGTTACCGAGGGGCTTTGTCAGCTTCGAAGGTGACCTTGGTTCTGACTCCACTTCTGTGGCCTTAGTACAAGGACCCGCACCTATGGCCTGGGGTAGGACTTAGCAGAATGTGATGCTGGTGCAATCCTGGAGGTGGTCAGGCTGGGGTGGTGAGGTGGAGGATGGGTGGGTAGTAAAGAGGCTGTAGGGGCATAAGTGTGAACTCATAAGGGCCTGAACTAAGGCAGTGGCCAAGGGATCAAGTTCCACTTTAAGATATCTGATTCATAAGAGACAGTTACTCTGAACTTGTTAATATACCCAATTATTCTCTGGATTTGCATTCTTTGCTGATAGATTAGTGCTTCGTGAAATGCTGTTGCCCTTGTAGCTCATATTTCTCCATTTTTTATTTTTACTCAGCAACCATCACTTCTGATCATTTTTACATTAATTGTATATAACACTGCTTTGCTTTAAACATATTATTTTAAAGCACTTTGCTTTACAGTTCACTTCACAGCTTGAAATTCTGGAGACAGTGGTCATAAATCTCTCTTGAAAGAAAATGGAAGTTGTCTGTTTTAATTTCATATCAATTCCTGACTGCCTAAGAAGGAGGATGGGAGAAACACACACAAAAAACTTTTTTTCAGCCTTTGCAATTGTCCATGTTCTACTGTTGGGTTACTGGCAAATTGTATGTGCTTGAGGTTAGAATTTGAAGACAGGTTTTGGGGATAAGGTACAAGATTTTGAATAGAAATTGCCATTTAATTTTGGGATGCTACTAAAAAAGTGGAAGCGATGAGATTGAAGAAATAGTGTAGGTTCTGGGCCAGAGAGATTTAACTTGAATTCTGGCTTCCAAGCTTCCTAGCTCTGTGAGGCTGAGCAGATTATGTTAATCTCTGTCGGTCTTCATCTGTTCACCTAGTTAGTGGTGGGGAAGTGTAGCAAATCACCCCCTCCCAAATTTAGTGCCATAAAAGATCAACAACAATCAGGTATTTTTTTCTTTTGAGCAGGGCTCAGTGGTGATGGCTTGTTTTGCTTCTCATGGCTGCAGCTGCAGTGATCAGACGAGAATTGGAGGGTACATTTTCAAGGTGGTCCATGCACCTGGCTGGTCAGTTGGCATCCCTTGTTTACTGGAGAGGAGCTCTGACAACCAAGCCTGACAACTAGAGCGCCTACACGCGGTCTTTCCCAGTGTGGCCTCAGAAGGGCTGGACCACCCAGGAGAACTAGTCAGAGGTTTTCCATGCTGTGAGCCCTATCAGGCAAAAGCCGCATCTTTTGTTTCCCCTTGACACTGTCTCTTAGAACCCTGGGAGATGTCCAGCGGTGCAGTGGCACTCCAGTAATTGTTGACTAAACGAATGGACAAATTTCGTTAGGAATATCTTGAAAGCTATCTTACTTCTCTAAGGTCACATTTCATTTTCTTTAAAACCGCATAATTACATGAAAATATATGTGAATGTGTAAGTGGGAACATACCTGGAGAGAGAAAGAAAAAAAAAAAAAGGATCTTTTCTAAGTCATAATACTTTACCAAGGGGCTGTTTACCTGCTTGTGATCATTTGGGAGCAATCATCAATACGCTCAGATATGCAGATGACACCACCGTTATGGCAGAAAGTGAAGAGGAACCAAAAAGCCTCTCGATGAAAGTGAAAGAGGAGAGTGAAAAAGTTGGCTTAAAGCTCAACATTAAGAAAACGAAGATCATGGCATCTGGTCCCTTTGCTTCATAGGAAATAGATCGGGAAACAGTGTAAACAGTGTCAGATTTAATTTTTTGGGGCTCCAAAATCACTGCAGATGATGATTGCAGCCATGAAATTAAAAGATGCTTACTCCTTGGAAGAAAAGTTATGACTAACCTAGATAGCATATTGAAAAGATATGAGAGACATTACTTTGCCAACAAAGGTCCATCTTGTCAAGGCTATGGTTTCTCCAGTGGTCATGTATGGATGTGAGAGTTGGACTGTGAAGAAGGCTGAGCACCAAAGAATTGATGCTTTTGAAATGTGGTGTTGGAGAAGAGTCTTGAGAGTCCCTTGGACTACAAAGAGACCCAACCAGTCCATTCTGAAGGAGATCAGCCCTGGGTGTTCTTTGGAGGGAATGATGCTGAAGCTGAAACTCCAGTACTTTGACTATCTCATGCGAAGAGTTGACTCATTGGAAAAGACTCTAATGCTGGGAGGGATTGGGGGCAGGATGAGAAGGGGACAACAGAGGATGAGATGGCTGGATGGCATCACTGACTCAATGGACATGAGTTTGAGTGAACTCCGGGAGTTGGTAATGGACAGGGAGGCCTGGTGTGCTGTGATTCATGGGGTCGCAGAGTTGGATGCACTGAGCGACGAGCTGAACTGAACTGATACATTCATTTTTGTGGGAAAGTGGGGTCATGTGGTTTAGATATTTGTAATACAGTCTGAAGAGATCTTTTTTTAACTCAGAACTTTTTGATGATGATACAAGAAAATGATACAAAGAAACTTCTGGTGTATAAATTACCCATTATGTTCCACTGTTACTTTCTACATAAGGGTTCTTGGGTTCTGAAATCAACTTCAGGTTCTCAGTTAGGGTGCTGGGGAGAGCTCTTTGCCAGTTTTATGGGGGAAGTTATTGATTTAGAATGACTTCACTTTGGGTGAAGTTCAATGGTATTTTTATCTAATACCCTTCATTCTGAGGTCGGTTAGTATTTTAAAAGTTATTATGGAAATTTTCAAGCACATAAAAGAGTAGAGAGCACAGTATAATACATTATTCCCATGTACCCATAAAACAGCTTCCCTGGAGCCTCAGTTGGGAAAGAATCCACCTGCAGTGAAGGAGACCCAGGTTCGATCGCTGGGTGGGGAAGATCCCCTGGAGAAGGAAATGGCAACCCATTCCAGTAGTCTTGCCTGAAAATCCAATGGACAGAGGAGTCTGGCTGGATACAGTCCATGGGTTTGCAGAGAGTTGGACACGATTGAGCATCTGAGCATACCCTGACTACCCAAAATACAATTTCAGCAATTACCAACTCATGGCCAATATTATATTTTCTGTGCCTTCATCCACTTCCCCCTTCCCTCTGAATTATGTTGCAGCAAATCTTAAATCCTAAATAAATTAATCTATACAGATTTAAGCATATATTCAACAGTTATGTATTCTTTAAGGATACATAATGACAATACTATTGAGTAATGAAATATTGAGTTAGTGTTCAATGTTTCCAATTATTTTATATTATTTATATATTTTTTCTATCAGTAGTCAGTTTCATACATTGCAATAGCTGGATATGCCTTGAGTCTTTTAAAATCTCTTTTCTCTCCTTGCAGGATCCCCCCCTCCCACTGCAATTTATATGTTAGAAAACTACCTGTGTGATCTGTAATCTTTCTTGTATTTTGGATTTTGCTGATTGGATTCCTGTAGCGTCATTTCTCATGTTCCTCTGCCCCTCCATTTCCTCTAAACTGGTAGTCAGATTTTGAAGCTTGATAGATTCAGGCTGGGTTTTTTTTTGCAACAGCACTGTTGTCTTTAGATGATGGTGTATTTTTCCATCGTGTCTAATGGACTCTCTTTTTGTGATGTTAGCAGCCATTCATGATCACTGTCTAGATCCATTATTTCTTTAGGGCTCAAGAGATGTGATTTTCTAATTTTACAATTCTTCATTTTTATTTTAAGCTGGAATATTCCTTTAAAGAGAATGCTTTCATTAAGACTTGGAATATTCTCAGATATGCTTTGTACAGAGAAGTCTAGATTGCTTTTACTTTTCCTTACCAAATTTTCAAAACAGCAAGTGATCAGTGAGCTTGCCCCCTTACCTTTTCCCTTTCAATCCTTCATTCATCTTCACCCTCCTTTTCCTTCTTCCTCTCTTGCCCATTATTAACTCATTTAAATGTATTTTAGACTAAGTTTATAACTAAAACACCGTCACTAACTTTAACACATTTGATGAGATTCCATAGGAATTGTTACTTTTAGAGTTTTTATTTCTATTTGAAGAAAATATTTCTATACTGTCCTTAAATATCAATTCTTCATCATTTGGTTATTATCTATCCTCTGCAGTATGCCAATGAATATATGTAAGCAGAAATCTACCAAATGAGGGTTCTAATTAAGTTCTAAATAAGGTAATATTTTCCTGATAAAAATATATGTAATTAATGCATAATTTCTGCCCTTCTCCCTTTCCTGTTCTTCCTACCTGAGATGTGGATGGAAGGACTGGAGGAGTAGCAGTGATCATGTCACAAAGAGGATGAACACTTGCATACACACGCAGGAGCAGAGATCGAATCTGACCCCAGTTCTTTGATGATTTCCTTATGGAATTGCTCCACTCTAAGATTACTGTATCTGACTTCTTTTTATATGAGAAAAACAACTCTCAGTTTTCTTAGCCACTACTTATTGGCATTTTTGATATTTACAGCTGCATGTCTTCCATGAAGAGTTTGTACGAAGTCACGTACATAACTAAGTGGGGGAGCTGGCTTTCAAATCCACATTTGTTAATATCCAGATGCTTGTGTTCTCTTATGAAATGGTGTGTATAACCATGGACAAGGAATATAGCTGAATACATTCATGAAGAGGACAGCTTTGTTAACTCTTTGATTGCCCTCATATATGCTTTGCATAACAAAGGCAGGATATATGCTCGATCTGTAAGCCAGCCTTCTCCTGTCCAAAGCCAGAGCCCAGGATTAGCACACACTTGCAGTATCTCCACAAGCAGGAAATGAGATGCTTCTGGCTCCATGTAATGAGCTGACGAAATATACAAGCTTTTTCTTGCTTCTTGTCAAATGATTTCCAACTTTTCTATACCAAAGAGGCCTCTTTTATTAATTCCCTGCAAAGTATAGCATGTTTTGAAAGATTTTGTCAAGCAAACTGCACTTAAAAATAAATATTTAATTCACTTATCTATTTAAATTTAATCAAATGCATATGTAACCTCTAATCATAGTTTCTGATCTGCATGCCTAGTGTTAGCACACTGAATTGATGCTAATTTCAGTGAGAAACAGGGATGCTATTGTTAGGCTGTACTGCCTTAAATTCTGTTAGGATTTTATGGGTAATAGAAATGCCCTGTGAATCCCCTGGTCACCCTTGAAGACTCCTGTGGGTCAGAGGACTCTGCTGGGCATCCAGGTTGGGAGTCCCTGCTCTAGAGTCTGGTGGTCCATACTGCAGTAAGCTGGTTGGTTTCCATTACAATAAAAGGTGTAGAGGAGGCTTCAGTCAGAAGATGGCTTTGCTTCTGTTTCAGGTTCCTCTTGGTGCCAAACACTGCTTCTGAGCTAGGCTGACTCTGATTTAGCCCCGATGGATCTGAGCTCATTCAGCTTCAAATGCTAATTACTGCTCATTTATAGTCTCAAACAGGATAAAAACCACATCCACAGTGGTAAGGGGGATCTAGAACTGGTCTTGCTCAGGTACCAGACTCTCTGCTTGGCACCCTGTAGATTTTTCTGTAGCTTTTCTCCTGATACTGTATCACTGTAAGTCATCATCACTGATGACTTCTGTCTGAAAAAGCACTTACTGAGCACCTGTCATAGGATTACATGCCAGCTTATAGATGAATAAGATCCTGTGCTTATGGTTGGGCTTCTGCCTTGATTTCTGGTTGATAATCAGTTTTTATCCTCATTTTGAAAACTTAACCCAAACAGGGCTTATGAGATGCTCTACAGCTAATGCTAATCTCCTCCAATCTTTTACTGAAGTCAGACTCCTTTCATGGGGTCCAGCGGTGGACTCCTGTTAGAGCCCAGATGGATTATTTACCATCTCGACACTGTAGGTCCTGCCCTTTGACTGCGAGGAGCCTGTTAGTCCCATACTTCCTACCAGATCAGGTTCCTACTTGACCTTCTCTGTGATTCCCTTTCCATAAGCTCCTTGAAGGCTGGGACTGTATTCACTTTAGTATCCTCAGCACCATGACCAGTGTATGATGAGTGGCAGATGCTGACTGCTGTTTGTGGAATATGAATGGAAGCAAGTGCCACGTGGAGAGGGGAAGAGAGACTTTGAGATGAGGGAACCGTGGGCCTGAGAAGTCTGGTGACCTTACAGGCTGGCCACTGTGAATGTGGGAGTAACCCAGGATCATGTGGGCAGAAGCAGAGTCTATGGGTTGGATACCGCCATCACCATCAGACCATCATTTAGAGCTTTGGCAGAGTGGGTGAAGTCCAAGTGCTGCTTAAAGACAGCACCAGAGGCAGAGGCAGAGACTGGAGTGGCTGGAGGAACCGAGCTTCAAGTGGACGGGGACTTTGGTGTAACAGCATATGCAGCTGATGGTGGCCCTGGGGAGTCAGCATACTGACCCTAACCCTGAGGAATGTGGAGGGACACGTTGAGAATGGGTAGATTCCATCTGAGATGACTCTCAAGGGAATTGTGTTGCCAGGGGAAAAGCCAGTTCTCAGTTACGGCAAGGAAGTGATGGGGATGCTCAGGGAAAAGGTTGTGTGTGTGTGTGTGTGTGTGTGTGTGTGTGTGCATGCTCAGGTGTGTCTGACTCCTAGACCCTATAAACTGTGGCCCACCAGGCTCCTTTGTCCATGGGATTTCCCAGCCAAGAATACTGGAGTGGGTTGCCATTTCCTCGTCTCGGTGTGGATGTGTGGTGGTGGGTTCATCGCATTTCAGACTGCAGGGGGCCGCACCTTAGCTGGATCAGTCCCCAAGATAGCTGCCTGCTCCCTCTCATTCGCTCTACCCCCTCCACCACGGTCGGTCTCCCGTGCCTCCTGGGAGTGCTGCCGGCTCTGGCTTTGCCCCCACTTCCTGCCTCTCCCCAGGCTGTCTTCTGGCCAGTTTCGGCCCTGAGTTTTGTCCTAGGCAGCTGCCTCTCTCTCTGGTCTCAGCCTCCTTCCTGTCCTCTCTCTTCCCCAGGGGAAACCAGATCTGAAAAATTAGCTCCTGCAACTCGTCACCTCGCATTATCTTCCCAGCCAGAACTTTTACTTAATTTGCTTACTGACATTTCACACTGGTAAGTGGGGAATAGTCAGTCGAGTTCCAAGTGTACGTATGACTCACATGTTTTTGAAGAATATGTGGAGGAGGGAAGGAAACACACAAAAAAAATGAAGGCGGGGAAAATGAGAGGGAGAGGATTGTAGTCCTGGAACTCGTGCAAGAGCCTCGGAGGCTTGCTTTGGTTTTGTTTGCTTTAAAAAATGACTGGAGGCCATCATGTTTGAACTTTTCCATTGTCAAGTCTGCTGAGGATTCAAGCAGGGCCAACCCCAGAGACTTCTCTTTCTTCAGTTCCTGAGATGGGAAAAATGAAAATCTGAATCTTATTAAGCAGATCCACAGGACTTGGATCGAAAGAAATCTGAAGGCACAATTTTGCATTCAAGCTTATGAAGGAAAAAAAAACAACACTTCAGAGTGAGACAGACATACTCTCTTGACTCTTTCAGCAACTACTCAGTGTGTGTGTGTGTGTGTGTGTGTG
>SJYV01018052.1:0-35412 GCA_006410875.1 Neotragus pygmaeus
CGGTTCATGGTGTCACAAATAGTCGGACGTGACTGAGTGACTGAACTGAAGTACACTGGCTATGTTTTGTGGGCTTCCCTGGTAGCTCAGCTGGTAAAAATCTGCCTGCAATGCAAGAGACTCTGGTTCATTTCCTGGGTCTGGAAGATCCCCTGGAGATGGGATAAGCTACCCACTCCAGTATTCTTGGGCATCCCTGGTAGCTCAGACAGTAAAGAATCCACCTGCAATGCAGGAAACCTGGCTTCAATCCCTGGGGTGGGAAGATCTCCTGGAGGAGGGCATGGCAACCCACTTTAGTATTCTTGCCTGGAAAATTCCATGGACAGAGGAGCCTGGTGGGCTACAGTCCATGGAGTTACAAAGAGTCAGACACGACTGAGCGACTAAGCACAGCACAGCAAGTACCCTGGCCAGTGCTGTGGTGTCTGCCACATTGAATGGGAGTAGCTTCTATTCAGTAGCAGCCAATTGTTGCCAGCTTGAAATTTGGGCCCAGCATTACCCGCTCATTTGATTACTAGAGAGACACTAGAAACATAAATATTTATGTGAAATCAGCCAGTTTTTAAGAGTTGGCAACAAGTCAATTTTTAAAAGTTGGACTGCCAACTTTGTAAGCGTGGGGATGGAGAACACTATATTCTGTTTAAGTGAAAAATGCTAGTTAATTAACTTACAAATACCAGACTTATAGTCAAAGATGGCAGGCTCTTGGAGAATTAGAGCATTCTACAACACATTTAAGGCTGGTTCCAGGGTTGATTCAGAAGGCACTTTGTGGCTTAGGCATGTCTAGGCTCCCCATTTTTGACATCAATCATCATTAGGGAAAACCAAGAAGAGCTTTCTGGGAATGGGAACCCTCTGCTTGTTGTATTCTGGAAACAATGGCAGTGCTTTTTTTCTGACTACATCTATTTCTGAGGTTGTTCTCATTTCCTCTGTCTCTTGTACTGAGCAACCACTTTGCTGGCTTCTGGGCAGGAGCAGAAAAGTCCAAGACCAGGTCTCCTAGCTTCTAAAACTTATAATCTCAGTAGCTTGGCAGAGCTCACACTCAAGGAACTGAGGGCCAGACAGGAAACCACCATACTTTCCCAAAGCCCCAGATCTTGGCCCCATTCTTACAGGACTTAATTATGTATTGAATACCTAAGCTAGGCATTTCACAAGCTTTCTCACAGCAATCCTGTAAAGTAGATGATTGGATTAACCAGGAGAAGTTAATGGCTATAAAAAGACAACCCCTAAAATTCCAGTGGTTGAACATGATGAAAGTTTATGTCTTGCTCACCTGAAAAGGGTTATGTGATTCAGGTTAAGAGTGGGAGCTCTGCTTTGTGCAGTCATCTGCGGACCCAGTATCCTTCCACCTTGTGGCTGGACCCTCTTTTGAGTATTAGGATTCTCTCTATTCAACTGGAAGATGGGGAAGGAGAATGGAGATTGCACATGGAACAGTTTTATCAACCAGTCCTAGAAGGGCTCATATCATCTCCACTTATATTCTAAGGACTAGAACTCAACATGTGGCCAGATCGAACTTCAAGTACAGCCAGGTTGTATGCTCAGGAAGGGGCAGAAGCAGATATTGGTAAATTCTAGCAGCCTCTACCATAGTAGTCATTCCTATTTCCAGAGGGAGGAAAAATGAGGCTCATCACTTTTCTAAGACCACTAAGTGATCTTCGTGGGCCTCCAACTTAGGCTGGTCTGGCACTGACATCTGCTTTTCTTCATTGCCCTAGTTGACTTTTTGGCATCTACTATTTCATCTTGTATTGCAGGCATTAATGAATTTGATATACCAACTTGCATAAGACCACCTGCCTCTAGTGAATATTTTATTGGCATATCCCTATAGAATTTTGCCTAAAGAGGCTCTCAACTCTTAAACCTTTGGACACACATACTGCTTTCTCCTAGGTTAGAAAGAGGAAGGAAAAGATGCAGGACACCAGTGAGGTGCAGCTCACCCATCCACTGAGGTTTATCTGGGACATTCTAAGACTGACGGTGTGCCACTACATATGGTTGGTGACCTTGCGTATTGCTTCCCCTACCTCCCATAGCTAGTTAAGGTCAGTCGCTCAGTCATGTCTGACTCTTTGCGACCCCATGAATCACAGTACGCCAGGCCTCCCTGTCCATCACCAACTCCCGGAGTTCACTCAGACTCATGTCCATTGAGTCCGTGATGCCATCCAGCCATCTCATCCTCGGTCGTCCCCCTTCTCCTCCTGCCCCCAATCCCTCCCAGCATCACAGTCTTTTCCAATGAGTCAACTCTTCGCATGAGGTGGCCAAAGTACTGGAGTTTCAGCTTTAGCATCACTCCTTCCAAAGAAATCCCAGGGTTGATCTCCTTCAGAATGGATTGGTTGGATCTCCTTGCAGTCCAAGGGACTCTCAAGAGTCTTCTCCAACACCACAGTTCAAAAGCATCAATTCTTCAGTGCTCAGCCCTCTTCACAGTCCAACTCGCACATCCGTACATGACCACAGGAAAAACCATNGGCAATTTGATCTCTGGTTCCTCTGCCTTTTCTGAAACCAGCTTGAACATCTGGAAGTTCACAGTTGACGAATTGTTGAAGCCTGGCTTGGAGAATTTTGAGCAGTAGTTTGCTAGTGTGTGAGTTGCGTGCAATTGTGTGGTAGTTTGAGAATTCTTTGGCCTTGCCTTTCTTAGGGATTGGAATGAGAACTGACCGTTTCCAATCCCGTGGCCACTGCTGAGTTTTCCAAATTTGCTGACATATGGAGTGCAGCACTTTCACAGCATCATCTTTCAGGATTTGAAATAACTCAACTGGAATTCCATCACCTCCACTAGCTTTGTTTGTAGTGATACTTCCTAAGGCCCACCTGGCTTCACATTCCAGGGTGTCTGGCTTTAGGTGAGTGATCACACCATCATGATTATCTGGGTTGTGAAGATCTGTTTTGTACAGTTCTTCTGTATATTCTTGCCACCTCTTCTTAATATCTTCAAAAGACAGTTCATNCTAAGGCCCACCTGGCTTCACATTCCAGGGTGTCTGGCTTTAGGTGAGTGATCACACCATCATGATTATCTGGGTTGTGAAGATCTGTTTTGTACAGTTCTTCTGTATATTCTTGCCACCTCTTCTTAATATCTTCAAAAGACAGTTCATAAAGAATAATGTACAAATAGCTAAGAAAGTGAAAGAGACATTCAATGTCATTAATAATCAAATAGATGTAAATCACAGCAACAAATTGTAATTATCTTTATTATATTGATAAATGTAAATAAAATATGTTTATACTGATTTGGTACATTATGGAAATTTCTCTTTCAAATACATTATTTTTAATTGTTTCATAATAATTCATGGTTTGGATGTAACCTGATTTATCCCCCTGTCCATGGATAGTATATTGTTTCATTTTTTGCAACTATAATAAATGCTGCCATAACCATTCTTTTATATGTGAATAAACTGTAGCTATTATATCTACAGGATGTGAAAATGAAATGTGAAAGTGAGAGTCGCTGAGCCGTGTACGACTCTTTGTGACCCCTTGGAATATACAGTCCATGAAATTCTCCAGGCTGGAAAACTGGAGTGGATAGCCTTCTCCTTCTCTGGGGGAATCTTCCCTAAACCAGGGACTTAACCCAGTTCTTTGGCATTGCAGGCAGATTCTTTACCAGCTGAGATACAAGGAAAGCTCAAGAATACTGGAGTGGGTAGCTTATCCCTTTTCCAGGGGATCTTCCTGACCCAGGAATTGAACTGGGGTCTTCTGGATTGCAGGTGTATTCTTTACCAACTGAGCTATGAGGGAAGCTTCAGAATTGCTATAACTAACAGTGTTTTAACTATTCCAGGTGAACAGCCGTGGGATTGAGTCATATGTATACATGTATCCATTCTCCCCCAAACTTGCCTCCAACTAGGCTGCCACATAACATTGAGCAGTTTCTTGTGCTATACAGTAGGTCCTTGTTAAAAAAATTTTTTTAACTGCAAATAATTGCTTTACAACTGTGTTGGTTTCTTCCATGCATCAACATAAATCAGCTATCAGTACACCTATGTCCCCTCCCTCCTGAACGTCCCAGCTACCCCATCCCATGGCTGATTCCCATCCCATCTCTCTAGGCTGTCACAGAGCACTGCATTTGAGCTTCCTATGTACAGCAAATTCCCACTGTATCCATTTTATTTATTTATTTTTTAAAAATATTATTTATTTATTATTATTATTTTTAAATTTAAATGTATTTTAATCAGAGGCTAATTACTTTACAACATTATATTGGTTCTGCCACACATTTACATGAATCCGCCACGGGTGTACACGTGTTCCCCATCCTGAACCTCCCTCCCACCTCCCTCCCCATATCATCTCATCCCTCCTGGTCATCCCAGTGCACCAGCCCCAAGGATCCTGTATCGAACCTGGACTGCGATTCANATACAGATTTCTCAAGAGGCAAGTCAGGTGGTCTGGTATTCCCATCTCTTTCAGAATTTTCCACAGTTTATTGTGATGGCACATCAAATACCATGCTACCTGAAAGCTCCAGAGCTCTGCCATAGACATGTGCATCAGCAGTATCTATTTGTGTATTTTGGTTGTTCAATTTCTTAGGGTTAAGATAGCTTACAAAGTGAAAATGAAAGTCACTCAGTCATGTCCAACTCTTTGCAACCACATGGACTGTTGTCCATGGAACTCTCCAGGCCAGAATACTGGAGTTGGTAGCCTTTCCATTCTCCAGGGGATCTTCCTGACCCAGGGATTGAACCAGGGTCTCTTGCATTGCAGGTAGATTCTTTACCAACTCAGCTATCAGGGTTCATACAAATGCAATGGTGTTAACTATCTGATGGAATTGAGAATAGGATTAGTTAGCTATAGATAGGAAACCTCAGTGTTACTCTTTCTAGAACCATCTTCACCCATAGGGGGGAAAAATACTTGGCTAAATGTTCCTGTCACATACTCTTGCAGCACTATATATTCTAGTATACTTCCTTCATGACATTCGTCACATTTATAATTTTAAAAATTGCTATTGTAATAATTGGTTTAATGTCTGCCTTTCCCTCTAGACTGTAAACCCCACAAAGGCAAATATCATGTCTTCTTCACTCCCTGTTTGTTTTTTTGTTCAGTTGCTATGTCATGTCCCCGCTTGTATCAGTCGGCTAATGCTGCATAATAAACAATGCCCTAGCTCAATAACGTACAACAATTATTTATTCTCACATATATATCCACAGGTTGACTGGGGTTTGATACATCTAGGTTGGCCTTTCCTGAGCTTAATTCCTAGCTAACAGTACTTATTCTTTCGAACCACTGGCATGTCTTTCTCATGGCAACAATAGACGCACAAGAGGTAGTGAATGCAAACAAAGCGTCTTAATGCCTAGTCTCAGGACTGACTGGCACACAGTCACTTCTCTCCATGCTCCATGGGCTAAAGTGAGCCATATGGCCAAGCATGACCTCAGTAACGTGAGAAAATCCACTCTGCCTCTTGTAGTGGCAATTGCAAAGTTGCAGAGCACAGGGCACAAGTACAGGGGAAGGCAAAGAACTGGGAGCAATAAAGCAGCACATTCCAAGGCCGTGCCTGCAGTAGGCAGCTCACTGCACTGCACATGGGATGCTAAATAAATATTGCCTGAATAAAGGTACAGGGTATTCTTTGTAAATTAATCTCTCCAGGTTGAAAAAAACCCACTGGTTGGTAAGGATTACTTAACAAGGCAGGCTAATATATTAAGAGATTAATTTGTGTTTGTTCTTCCTAAATCTTTCCCTCCCTGCAGTTACAGCAGGGAGCCAGGTGGACTTGTATGCCTGCTTACAGGGTAGAAGAGCTGAAGCAATCTGGAGCTGAGAGCTCCTGCGATCTTTTGTTGAAGCCTCAGCCATTTGAAGAGAAAATGCCAGTCTCCCCGAAAGAGAAGGGAGGGCAGAAAGATTCTGGAGAGAGAATGACCTGCCCAGCCAGGGAGGGCAGCACTGATGTGAATTCTTCATGCACAGAGTCCCACACTTGGCTCTGTGGCCTAGTTTAGAAGATGGAAGAGCTTCAGGGAGGCTGGCTGCTTGGTGTGCCCGAGGTAGGGAGACCATGGGCCCCTCAGTAAAGAGCCCCAAACTCTATGGCTGACCCAGAACCAGGGACTTTTGGACATGAAGTGTTCCCCCTGAGCTTGGACAGTAAGGATGTGTGACCACTTCTGCCTCCCAGGTTCTATTAACTCCTTGAAACATGAAGGCATTCCTGTAAGGTCTGAAATTATATTTCCCACATCCAGGGGAATAAGGGTCTAGTGTCATAATTAAGGTGATTTAAAGGAGATAAAGAAAATGCTATTTTCTGTACACCTGAGTAAGAGAACATTTATTCATACCTATTAAAGTATGAAAACTGTAGCTGAGAATTGGCGAATTAAGGCTCTTTGAAAGGTTAATGTAATAATGGTATTTAAATATTTTGACTGTAAGTATTTTCACATGAAATCTTATAAATTCATACATAGGCCTGCACAGAGAAAGATGCCAATAAAAAAAGCCCTTTCCTCCCCACCTTCCAGGGCTGGAGGTATCTTTTGTAAAGCCCACACAATCCTAGATTGTGAAGTTAAATGAGCAATCATGGCTAAATTATGCAGGCCCCCAGCTGTGCTGTGATGTTTGCACACTTTCTAGGAAGTGAATAATTATAATTAGAGCTTAAATACAAAAGACATACCATCATTACAAGAAAAAGAAAAAAATAAATCTTACATGTGTAGACCTTGGTCTCCCAGCACTGGCTGCTTGCGTTCACTTGTGCTGGGCTGCTAGCTGAGTGACAGGAGGGAAATGAATGTTGGTTTTCGCACTTCATGTGAGAAGATGGATCTAGATGTTCATAGGTCAAATGAGGACACCAGACACAGAACAATTCCCAAGACTAAGAACCTGATGTCAGCTTGTCACCTCACTGGGAAGGTAGGGAGGAGGAACAGAAACAAGGAGCAAGCCATCAGCAGAGCCAGGACCTCCTCCCGGACTGTCCACTGTTATTTGTGGAAGATCATTTAGTGTCTCTGAGTCTCAGTTTCCTGGTCTGCAAAATGGGTTAACAATGCCTGCCCTAAATGTTTGATAAGTTTGTGTGTGTGTGTGTGTCTGTGTGTGTCTGTGTGTCTGTGTGTCTCTGTGTGTGTTTTCTCCCCTGCAACAATCAAATAACCACTATTATTTGAGTGTTTATGAGGTACCAGGCCCTGGGCTGGGTCCTGTGGATTGGCAGGCAAAGAAGAAACACAGACCTTCTCCCCTGGTGCTCCCCAAGCCATCCTGTTTGTCTTTATCATGGTGGCTCCCACACTCACCTCCCTCACTAACCCGTTACCATCACCAGGGTTCAAGTCTTGCTTGCATCTGCAGCACTTGTCTTTGTGTCTGCATGTAGTAGACACCTGATAAATATTATCTGGAACAGGGGAGGGAGACAACTTGACTCAAGTAGCTAGAAAAGAATTTAAATGTTAATCTTGCCTCATCCGCACCATAAAGTCTTTAAAAACAAGGAATGTGTCTGACATTTCTCTTGGCATTCACTACAGTGCCCAGCAATTCTGAGCATGTAGTTATTCACATGTTCCCATGAATATTTATTGAGCCCCAACTTTGAGGAATGTTCTCCAGCAGGTTCTGAGGGCACAACACTAACAACACAGCCGCCCATCCTGCCTCCGGGGACTTCAGCTAGAAAGAATAGTCATGTTGATGTATGGCAAAACCAATACAATATTGTAAAGTAATTAGCCTCCAATTAAAATAAATAAATTTATATTTTAAAAAAGATTTAAAAAAACCAATAGTCAGATCATTAACGAATCACCATACAAATAATACCCAGCCACAAACTGTGAACAGTAATGCAACAAACACTAGTAGCTGCCAATTGAGCGTTTCCTTCTGTTTTTTGCTAATAGAAGCCTACTTTGTTTGGGAGGCTATATNAAAACCAATACAATATTGTAAAGTAATTAGCCTCCAATTAAAATAAATAAATTTATATTTTAAAAAAGATTTAAAAAAACCAATAGTCAGATCATTAACGAATCACCATACAAATAATACCCAGCCACAAACTGTGAACAGTAATGCAACAAACACTAGTAGCTGCCAATTGAGCGTTTCCTTCTGTTTTTTGCTAATAGAAGCCTACTTTGTTTGGGAGGCTATATGCCCAGTTCTGAGTGACTCAACATAACTTAGTTGAATTAGACTAAACTGTCATGATGCTTCCATTTCTCTCTGCCAGTCACTGGTCTGGAATGGACATGTGACCCAGTTCTGGTGAATAGGCTGTAAGGGAGAGTCACCTGGGGGCGACTAGGAAACATTCTCAAGGGAAAATCCCTTTTGCCCCTTTCCCCATCTTTCCTGCTTGGGATGCATTCATGTGATGTGATATTTGCAGCTGTGGCAGCTGTTTTGTGACACTAAGGGACACATTGTTGATAGATGGATGATAGCAGAGTAGGCAGAGTGAACACACCTGGGCTCTTGATGGCATCTGCTGGAGTTTAAAGCAGCCTAATGAATAACTCCCTCTTTCCCATTCTGAGCTATGAACCAATTGAGAAATTGGATAATGGAGGCAGAAATGAAGAACAATATTACCTTGGTTGCTGATAAATGCTAAGTATGTGGATGTAACTTCATGGAAGAACCACTGGGCCTGACTCCCCAAGTTAGGCAGACTTAGCACTAGTTAGATATTTTACCCAGGGCAGCAGAGACCAAGGGGAGCTTGATTTTAGCCACTCCTCCCCACTAAGGACAGAGAAGGTAAAAGGGGAGAAAGAGAACAGGACTTACAGTGACTGTCACGTGGAAGGAAACTTCACGAAGGGGCACAAGGCACTCCTCCCTCATTTGACCACAGAGTTGAGCCACTGCACCAGTACTGCTTGGAAACCTCTTATTTCCTAAGACTCATAACTGCTATTATTTAAGTCACTCTTAGTCAGGTGTTCTGTTCACTGCAACCTAACTGTTCTAAGAATATCCTGACGAAGCATCCTAACTGGTCTGAGCACTATGAAGGAAAAGCAAAGGATAGAGAAAGGAATTGTACCTTCACCACAAAAGGGAATTGAAAGGGGACTTTCATTTTTATTTAGACAGAAGTGAAGGCAGTCAAAGAAAACAGCTGCACACCTTGAAAATCTGCACAGGTACAAATCCAGAGGCCATCTTTACTGCCCTTTTAACCTGATTATTTACTGGAACTTGATAAGTTCTGTCAATAAAACCAAAATCATATCTGCCAGGTCTTCCCATCTTTTTACTAAACAGGCTCATTGTCTCCCTTTCTGGCATTTTCCTTGTATTTTTTTTTGGTCAAGGCTGAGTCAGCTATTGCCTTCCTTCAGAATTCTCCACCCAGCTTTAGATCCATGAGTCAGGCCCCAACACATATTCTCTGAGCCCCTATTAGTATGCATTATATCAACTTCTCCTCCTACAAAGAACTAGCCTCCCAATGGGTTTTTCTTTTCTGAACAATTACNATTAATGTTCCTTGGAGTCAGGAGTTTTCTGGTATTCTCAGGTTTTGGATTTAAGCCTCCTGCCTCTGGCTTTCAGTCTTATTCTTGCAGTAGCCTCAAGACTTCTCCACCCATGCCACACTGATGATAAAACATCTAGGTTAACGGAGAAAATATTATCCACAGTGAAGGACACCCAGAGAGGTTCCCAGAGTTATATGGGAAAGAGAAGAGAAAGGAGGGAGATAGAGGTGACCAGGAAGAGAAGAGGGAGAGTCAAAAGGATAAAGACAGATCTAGCCAGTAATTAATTCCTTAAGTGTTTTTCACAGCCTGGAATACCCAAAGAGATTCACAGAGTTGGATAGAGAAGAGAAAGGGGAGGGGGAGATAGAGGTGATCTGGGGAGAAAAAGGATAGTCAAAAGGGGGAGAGGGCAGTCAATCCAGTAATCAAACTCTTAAGTAACCATGGGTCCTGAAGATTGGATTCTTAAAGGTTCAAAATTGATAACAATTGCAGAAGAGTAAAGATTAAAAATCTAGAGTAGAGGTTAGATTCTCAAAATTACAACTTAAAAAAAAATCACAAATATTATAAAAAACATATATGAAATTTGCTTTAAAATAAAAATAGGGTCTTTATTTTGCAAGGTAGTATTACGTTATAAAAATGAAAATTAAAGGAGAATTAAGAACTTAAAAAAATAAAAATCATAATAGTAAAATACATCTAGAAATTTCTTTGGAGCTGTTGAAGGCAGTGTTGGGGTCAGTTCAGTTTCAAATATTTCCTCATTTCAGCTTATACTTCTTCTCAAGTTCTATAGGCCCCTTCCAATGTAGTTGTTGCTAACTCCAAGGTTTTAATCTGTTGCACCTATCACTTCCAAAGCAGTTCCCTCTTCTTTGTTTATTTGTTTTTTTCTGTTTTCAAGTCTCCAGTGTCTAATTTCTCCCCTGACACAAAGGGGTAAAAGTGGTGACTTATTTAGGCTCACTTGTTCAGTTGTGCTGTGGGGATGGAGGAACACTACAAACAAATATCGCTGGTGTGTGTGGGGAGTGCTTGCAGTGTTTGGGCCACACTGGGTTTGCCCCCACTCACGGCGTGTGTGCTTTCCTGGTCTACACAGCTCAGGCTCCAGGTTGCTCTGCAGGGAACTGTCTTAAGCAGGCCCTGGTTGTGTGTACTTCCCAGGTCTAAGTTGCTCAGGTTCAGGTTTTCAGGTATTCCACAAAAGCACAGACTCAGTTGGGACTGAGTTTTGTGCCCTTCCCAGGTCTAAGTTGCTCAGGCAATCAGGTGCTTGGCAAGCACACTCTCTCCAGGTGGGTGGTTCATCTTATCATCTCCTAGGTCCCAGCCGCTCAGTTTTCTGGGTGCGCAGCAGGAACACCATCTCAGGTGTGCCATGTGTCTCCTCTGGAGAGCTGATCTCTGGCTGAGGCCCTCCAGGCAGATGTCAACCATCCAGGATCCTAGGAAGACTTGGTTAGCAACTGGGATCCTGCTGGCAGTTTGGTATATACAAAATGCTGTCTCTGGGGCCGAGATTGCCCCTTGCCTTCTGGCTCCTTGTGTTGCCTGCCTGCCTCTCTGCCTCCTGTGGGGGATGGGCCAGTCTGTAGCTGGCTAGCTCTTCTCTGGTATTCGCTCAGTCCTTTGTTCTGTGAGCGGGCTGGGGCTGTCAGTGCCTTAGGTTAGAGCTTTTCACGAGAATGTTCTCTCTCTCTTTTATATATATATTTTCCTTTCTCTCTGGCTGTCCCACAGTTTGGGCTGCTATCTCATGTTAGCTCCCTCAGATTTTCCTCAGGGCATTCAGGCCTGGTCCTTACCCTAAGCAATGCAGCCTGGGCCTCCCTGTTCTGCCCTCCCCCCCGAAGCAGCTGGAGGACACAAGTGTTTGAGCTGCTTCTCCACTGGGAGTTGTGGTTAGGCATGTAATCTGTGTTTTGTTTTGTTTTGTTTTTCCCTCCTGGTTATGTTGCCCTCTGAGATTCCAAAACTCCCCAAAGAACCACTGGTGAGAGCGTTTCCTGGTGTTTGTAAACTTCTCCTCCTTCACAACTCCCTCCCTGGGACAGGTCTCCGTCCCTCTTTTGTTTCTGTATTTATCTTTTATATTTCGTCCTACCTCCTTTCAAAGATAATGGGCTGCCTTTCTGGGTGCTTGGTGTCCTCCGCCAGAGTTCAGAAGTTGTTTTGTGGAATTCGTTCAAATCTTTTGTTCAAGTGATCTTTCAATAAATTTGTGAGGGAGAAAGTGGTCTCCCCATCCTATTCATCTGCCATCTTAGAACAGCCCCCCCTTATATTTATTTTAGATTTTAGATATTAGTTCAGTCACTCAGTCATGTCCAGCTGTTTGAGACCACATGGACTGTAGCACATCAGGCTTCTCTGTCCATTACCAACTCCCAGAGCTTGTTCAAATTCATGTCCATTGAGTCAGTGATGCCATCCTACCGTCTCATTTTCTGTCATCTCCTTCTCCTGTTTACAGTCTTTGTCAGCATCAGAGTCTTTAATGAATCAGTTCTCTGCATCATGTGGCCAAAGTATTGGAACTTCATCTTCAGTATCAGTTCTTCTAATGAACATTCAGGACTGATTTTCTTTAGGATTGACTGGTTGGATCTCCTTGCAGTCCATGGGACTCTTAAAGAGTCTCCTCCACCACCACAGTTCAAAAGAATCAATCTTTTGGCACTCAGCTTTCCTATGGTCCGACTCTCCCATCCATACATGACTACTGGAAAAACCATAGTTTGACTATAAGGGTATTTGTTGGCAAAGTAATGTCTCTGCTTTTTAATATGCTGTCTAGGTTGGTCACAGCTTTTCTTCCAAGGAACAAGAGTCTTTTAATTTCATGGCTGCAGTCACCATCTGCAGTGATTTTGGAGCCCCTCAAAATAAAGAAGTCTGACATTGTTTTCACTGTTTCCCCATCTATTTCCTATGAAGTGATGGGACCGGATATCCACATTTAATATCTAAATTATCTAAGTTTAAACATCATATAATTTAACAGTAATGAAAGCAATAAATTATTGGTAAATATTTATGTATAATTTATGAAGTACTGAAAACAAGATGTTATAATTTAGTTTAGTTTTATTTTACTAAGCCCTAAATTAATCTTTAATGTTACGTTATATTTCTTGAAATTTTCACATAGAAATGATTAAGAATGCTCCCATAATGGTGGCATTCATAAACAAATTTAAATATCTATGGAAGATAAATTCACCTAAAATTTCTATAACAGTTTCTCAATCTTATACTATGGTCATTTTGGATTGAATCAGTCTTTGTTGTGGGACTCTCTATGCATTGTAGAATGTTTAGAAGTATTTTGGTTTCTATATGCTTGTTATCTGAAATACCTCCCTCAGTCATGATAATCAAATATACCTCTGCTGCTGCTGCTGCTAAGTCACTTCAGTCGTATCCAACTCTGTGCAACCCCAGAGATGGTAGCACAACAGGCTCCCCTGTTCCTGGCATTCTGCAGGCAAGAACACTGGAGTGGGTTGCCATTTCCTTCTCCAATGCATGAAAGTGAAAAGTGAAAGTGAGGTCGCTCAGTTCTGTCCTACTCTTAGCGACCCCATGGACCACAGCCTACCAGATGCCTTCATCCATGGGATTTTCCAGGCAGGATTACTGGAGTGGGGTGCCATTGCCTTCTCCGAAATATGCCTCTCAGTTCAGTTCAGTTCAGTGGCTCAGTCACGTCTGACTCTGCGATCCCATGAATCTCGGCATGCCAGGCCTCCCTGTCCATCACCAACTCACAGAGTTCACTCAGACTCCCATCCATTGAGTCAGTGATGCCATCCAGCCATCTCATATGCCTCTAGACATAGCCAAATGTCTCACTGCATTTTTATCCCTGTTGAAAGGTACTGCTTTAGAACATTTACACCATCTCCCAAGAATTCTTCCAGAGAACTTCTGTTCTTGCAGATAGACTCTAAGGACCTAGAATACAGACAGCCCAGTAACGGGCTATCTAACTACATTCTGGGCAGTCTTCATTTTCTTCACTGCCTAATCAGAAAAAAGAAATACATACTTGAAAAATTATATGACATATTTCTTCATAATGTTCGAAAAATACCTCTGAAACTCAGGAGCCAACTACTAAATAATTTATCTCTACTCATTCAGTTGTTGGGGTTCCCTCATGGCTCAGATGGTAAAAAATCTGCTCAGCTACTCAAATTAATGGAAAGGAAAATTTTAAAGTAGGAAGAAAGAAGGAAGAAAATAATAAAAATGTCAGGCTCGTGTGTGTGAGTGTTCCATTTGCTGTAATTGTAACAACTATATATCAACATTTTAGAAATATCTCTATATTGGCTTTGGTTTTATTTTTGTGCATAAGTATGTATAAAAACAGAAAATTTCATTTGAAAAACAAAGCAATCTACACACAAGAGCCGATGTTTGCTCTGATATTAGAGTACTGAAGAAGAGTTTTTACTTTCACATTTTAAGAAAGATGCAAAGCTTATGACCCCCAAGTCAGTACTCATGCAAATAAAATAAAAGAAGTAAAATGTTTACTTTCAAACTCTGCTTTGAAAAAAAATATGTATTTAAAATAATCATGCTAAGGTGTCAGGTTTTTTTGTTTGTTTGTTTGTTTGTTTTTGTTTTACATCTCTTTTAAAAGTGCAAAGTGAAGTTCCAGTGTGTTCTCTTATTTCTGGGTCTCAAAACAAAGTTTGAAATCACTGCTTGCACTTGCCTGTGATTTACTCCATAGAAAGAGATAAGAGGCTATAGTTCTTGTTTTGATTTGTTGTTTTTACACATGTATAGAGATTACAAAATACCGGATTATTTACTTTTGTAGTATTAGATATTAAGAAATAACAAAATCTAAAATAAAGACTTAAAGCAACTCTCCTAATGAATTGTAATTAACAATAGCCAAGTAACCTTAGAAGCTTTAAAAAGATAACTTCAACTTATTCTGAATCTTTGAACTGATGTCAGATCGTCTTTAGAAATCAATTGTCAGATGGTCTTTATTTTTATTTTTTTTATTAAATTTATTTATTTATTTATTTTTAAATTTAACTTTACAATACTCTATTGGGTTTGCCATACATCGACATGAATCCACCACAGGTGCNTGATTTGGAACCAGTCTGTTGTTCCATGTACAGTTGTAACCTGTTCAAAGTACACAAAAGCAAAAATAGAAAATATAAAGCAGTGTTCTCTTTTCCTCACAGTAACAAAACTGAGAAAACTTCAGCCAAATGGAAACTAAAAACAAAGATTCTAGGCATCATCTTCTAGGGAGCACGCCCCTATCTAAGCTAACACCAGCCATTTTCTCTGCTATGTCTGTGCAGTGGGAGATAGGGAGTTTCCTGTCAATGACATATTCAATTAGAGACTGAATGGCCATTTTGCATGGATAAGATGCTATAGATATTTTTAAGCATCGATGGAGAACCAGAAGTTCAATGAGTTTTGAAGTTTCTTTCAATCCTGGCATCCTAGGGTAGAGGTTTCCATGTCCTTTTGCCCATTCTATTAGAGAATCTTCCCAACCTAATTCTGATCCTGTCCAGTTCCAGTTTGTGGAACCAGGGCATTCTGCATGGCAGCACATAGTAGGTGCTCAGTAACTGGTAGATCCATGTTAAGCGGGAACCTCCTTTCCTCTTACTTCATGTTTCCAAATGGAGGGACCACCATTAGAGTAACACATCTTCCGTCTTTCCCCAGAGGAGGAGTGTCTTACTGGATGGCTGAATTTAAGACAAGGAGGTAAGCATGCTCAGTTTCATCTCTCTCTTTCTCTAGGGGCCAGATGCTCATCAGCTCTAAGCAGCTCTGTCCCTGCAGGAGATGTCTGTGTGTGGGGAATTAAACTCAGTACTGGAAAGTGGTAGCAAGCAATGTGGCCAGATCTAAGCTATGCTTATTGTTTTATCAGCAATAAAACTGACATTTTAAGCTCCATCTGGATGACTCCTTAGGGTTTTTCTCAATTAATTAGGAACCTGGGCAGGGAACAGAGGTGTCATTTATTATTGCCCTAAATCCCAACAATAGAATTATATTTACTTGCAGACAGGCCCTCTAATTTGGTTACTCACCTCATCAGCTTCATCTTACACTACCCATTGCTCTTGGTTTATCCTTCAAAGATATCAGGGTGCTTATAATTTCTTTCATGGTTCTTGCTATTTCATACTTTTATGTCTTTGCTTATATTATTTCTTCTGCCTGCATATCCACTCTCCCCCATCCTACTGCTTCATCTCCTAACACTTATCCAATTATCTCTCCTTAATGCCTCAGTTCAGGGACACCTCATCCAGGAAGTCTTCCAGGCTCTGTTTTGGGCTCCTGTATGAATAAGTCTCTGAAAGGAAGATGCATGCCACATTGTTTAAAAATATCTACCTCTCATCACCAGATTGAGAACTTACTGAGGTGGGGACCAAGAGTTCTTCATCTCTGAATCCCTCAGAATTCAGAATCTTTCACAGAAGACAAACACAGAACATTTGTATTAAATCAATGCACAAATTAACCAGTAGTGGGCAACACCCATTCCTGAGGCCAAGCTGAGCTGGGAAGGGTATTTATACCAACCAGAGGTTAGGAGCAGAAGCAAAGTTATAGCCAAGGAGAAAGGATAAAGCATTTAGTCCCATTTAGACCACAGGGCAAAGCAAGGCAAAAAAATGACAGAGCAGAGGGAAAGCAAACAGGAGGAAGAAGAGGCCAATGGGAATATAGTATAAGGAACAGATCATGGCAGGTAATACAATAAATGCTGTAAAGAGCAAATGAGTCTGATGCTCACCTCTTTCATGGTGCCAGGTGCATGGATTGGTGGGGAGGATGAAAATACTTATGGCCATAGGCAATGATCTGGTGACAGTGGAGGACAAGGGAAAATTGTAAGAGTGAGTAAAAAGATATGGGGAGTCTGGCCCCAGTTCTGCCACTGAATACATACATGAGCTTGAACAAATCACTTCCTTTTCCTGAAAGTAACTGAGACATAAATTTAAGCCATTGTACAACTTTGTGCTAAATTGTATGCTCTAAACTATAAGGAACTGTCAGAAATAAGGAAGAACAAGAGGGGCTGAAGATANAAAATTAAAGACATGAGGAAATTGAGGATATAATGAATGATCTAAAACATTATGATAATGATATTCAAAATGAACTAGAGGTGAAAACTTATAACAAGAGCCTAGATTCCACAATTTATGGATTTATCACAAATTGTACTTCCTAAAATGTAAATGTATGTAGTCATCTGACCATACACCAGCATGGTGTGATTAAAGAGCAAACAGACTCTCTCATTCCAAAATGTCATCTTCTCTAATATGCCCAAGAATCTTCCACTCCATCATTAGTAGTTCATTCTTCTCAGTTAAGATATCTTGTCCCCTGGGATCTCCTATCACAATGGAAATACTCTGGGAGAGGTATTACATTAAGATATCATCAATTACAACTGTGTATTATACTCGAGATTACTTTTCAACCGTAATAGTCAAAATATTCTAGGTTATGTAGTGCTAAAAATATTCCCACAATTTTAGTTCTTTTTAATGCAATAACACTTATTGACTTATATGAAGTCTGCAACATGTCCAGGCAACTCTCCAGGGCAACTGTCTACCATGTATTGGCTCCTTTGATCTCATACACCTCCCTATCAACACAAGTCCCATGATCACCATGGTGGAAGAAAAGACAAGAGAGTTATACACTGGCAATTAAATGTTCCTACAAGAAAGTGATATGCATCACTCTATGTACACTTCATTGGCCAAAGCAAGTCACATGGCCATACATAGCTTCAAGAAATGCAGTAAACTATCAGCCTCTCTTTTGCCCAGAAGAGGAATTGGGTGTTGGTTGGGCTAAATATNCCTACAAGAAAGTGATATGCATCACTCTATGTACACTTCATTGGCCAAAGCAAGTCACATGGCCATACATAGCTTCAAGAAATGCAGTAAACTATCAGCCTCTCTTTTGCCCAGAAGAGGAATTGGGTGTTGGTTGGGCTAAATATGCATGGCACATTGATCAAAGAGAAAAGTCAATGAAGAAAAATTAGACTGCAACTGAAAAAAAAAAATTAATGAAATGGATAGGAACAGAGGTTGAGGTAGCTCTGATGGGTCATCACTATGGGTTTCTTGATACATTGATACTCAGAGTGTCAGTAAACTCCAAGATAAAGAAGATATGTCAAAAATAGAGATAAAGGATCCCAAAATGGAGAAAGAGAAACACATACCTGGAACCAGCTTTGGCCCTTTCATATTTAAGCATCAAGTCATTCATATTCAAACACTAGGTTGTGATACTTATCATCATCAGAAAGCCAACCATCCGATGGCAATTTTTAAATGAATAGTTAAAAGATTCTGATAAAGTACTAGAGTAAGCTTTCTGTAAAATACAGAAAAGAAGGTAGGCTGAAGTGAAACAGTTGAAACTGTCACAGTTTGGAGGTTGAGAAAGAAGATAGGTCAGTAAAAATAGAAGTCTGTTTCTGAATATCAGGAGAGATCACAATGAGAAACTGAAACAGCAAGGGTAATATGAATTGGTTTTAAACTGATTTCAGTTCAAGATTCTGGGTTGAAAGAGAGCAGATGGATATGTCTTAGGGGAAAATGCCTATGAAGAAGATTTAGGGAAGTTTTAGTTTAGGGAAGAGCCTACTGATCCTAGAGGGGATCTAGCATGTTTGTGTTAGCAATAGCCATATAAGANGGTGAATGGGGGGAGGGAGGGATGGATGGAGTAGGATATCCTTAGTAAGAGGTATAGTCCAAGAAAAAGTGAAAACTTAAAGTCAATCATGAATTTGTATGGGGCTCATTATGGAAACCTGCTCTGCTAGAGTAAGGAGAGGGGAAAGAGATGGAGGCTAATATCTGTTGTGTGAGATGCTTGCAGTTGAAATGTTTTAGTGTCTGCACTCCTGCAGGTCTTCTCCCTAGGAATCATCCCTATACAGAGCTGAAGGAGTGGGCTAGCCAGGGCCATGTTTGTATTTGAGTGACAATCTCATGTCCAGGTTATAGATCATTGGACCAGGGTTGGACACTGGACCTAAACTCCATCAATCTAGTTCTGCTCCCAGAAATACAGCGCTGGGCACCAGAAAACTGAACAGGACCTTCTCTAGAAAGCCTAGGGTGTAGACAGATCTAGGGAAGGAGCAAGTAGTAAGAAGTGAAATGAAACTGAGGAAAGCTGAGGACACCAGTGTGTGGAGGGCAAAGGGGAGAATGTGTGAAGAACATGTGGAGACCCCATACGACAAAGTCTGTGATTCCTGGGAGATGAAGCATGTACCTGGAATCCAGTTCTTGGTTCCTCCCTGAGAAATATTTTCTTTCCTGTTCCTTGATTTCAGTTGAACTATTAATAGTTTAAGTGGTTTCCTGTTCCTTGCAGTAAAAAGAGCCTTGGTCAGGACGGTCTGCTCACAAACATTTTTCTAGGTTAATCCTTACAACAATTCAATGAGACAGGTATTCTTCCTCAGTATTAATGTGGATATCAAGGCTTAGAGGGGCAATATAACCTGCGGAAGCTCTTAGCTAGTAAGTGGTTGACTCAGATTCAAACCCAGGCTTGTCCAGCTCCAGACTTCAGCACAACCCCCGCCCCCCACCACCATAGGAAAACTTGGCAGTGCTAGAATCAATAGCTGACTGCAAGAACATTTTCTCTCTAACCTGCACAAGACATCTCCACTCTGAGGGTTATGCTTTATTCATACACGGGCCAATTCAATAGCTTTCAGTAATTCTGAGATTCTCCTGTGGAAGTCTGGTCCTAGAAACTGTATTTAAAATTCACTAATTCAGAACTAATGAAAAGTCAGGCATTGATATTTGTATCTCTGATTGAACCAAATTCAAAGCAGTCTTGTCCTTGGAGAATTATCCAGAGTCTAATGAAAAAAAAAGAAGAAGAATAATAAGAAGAAGCTGGTCAAAATAGGTGGAAATTTTCCAAACCAAGATTATAAGAATTTCTTTAATTTGGGAGTCAGCTAAGTAATTCATTCATCCTAACCAATATTTGTTGAGTGGTGCCATCCCTAATTTTTCTATTTTAATAAACCATTACAAATATACCTTCATGCAATTTACATTCTTACAGTCTTCTCAAATACCATATTATTCACCCTCTATGCCGTAATATCTGTGAAAATTCATTTCTCTCTGCCTTGTCCATCTGGAAAACTTGCATTCTTCTTTTAGTTCACTTCAGTTCAGTCGCTCAGTCGTGTCCGACTCTTTGCGACCCCATGAATCACAGCACACCAGGCCTCCCTGTCCATCACCAACTCCCAGAGTTCACTCAGACTCATGTCCATCGAGTCAGTGATGCCATCCAGCCATCTCATCCTCGGTCGTCCCCTTCTCCTCCTGCCCCCAATCCCTCCCAGCATCAGAGTCTTTTCCAATGAGTCAACTCTTCGCACGAGGTGGCCAAAGTACTGGAGTTTCAGCTTTAGTGTCATTTCTTCCAAAGAAATCCCAGGGCTGATCTTCAGGATGGACTGGTTGGATCTCCTTGCAGTCCAAGGGACTCTCAAGAGTCTTCTCCAANTCCCCTTCTCCTCCTGCCCCCAATCCCTCCCAGCATCAGAGTCTTTTCCAATGAGTCAACTCTTCGCACGAGGTGGCCAAAGTACTGGAGTTTCAGCTTTAGCGTCATTTCTTCCAAAGAAATCCCAGGGTTGATCTCCTTCAGAATGGATTGGATGGATCTCCTTGCAGTCCAGAGGACTCTCTAGAGTCTTCTCCAACACCACAGTTCAAAAGCATCAATTCTTCGGCACTCAGCCTTCTTCACATTCCAATTCTCACATCCATACATGACCACAGGAAAAACCATAGCCTTGACTAGATGGACCTTAGTCCGCAAAGTAGATTTCAGCTAAAGAGGCACCTCCTCCATAAAGCTTCCCTTGGCCTTTCACTTTCCATCCACACAGGTCAACAGCACTTTCTTTCACAGCCCAGTAAACCTTGACATTAACTCTAATCACTTTTTGCTGTTGAAGTGAAATGTTCTTCTCCTTCCTCTGTGAAGTCACTCTCTTTTCCAATTCCCATCTTTCCCCATGCCCCATCTAATGGGAAAGTAACTGCTAATCTGATGCACCTAAGATATTGACTCAGCCACATTTTATTAGTGAGTGAGGTTGCCATGGTTAAGACCACTTTGTCCTTCCAGGAGAGGGTCAAGACTTTTCTGCACTTTTCCTAATACCAACAGAGGGTCTGGGAGGTAACTTGGTCAACTCTCTTTTTATTTCATTTCTTCTCTTTGTACAGTTGGTAAAGTAAGAGAATATGCAGCCCTGTGTATGATGAAGATGCATAATGAAGCCCTGCAAGGATCCCCTGTCTTCTCTCTGCCTGCCTCTTCACCTGCACCTACATAGGTCATCTGGGTGGGGTGTGCTTTGTAGGCTATACTGTCTTTTTCAGGGCAAAGAAATTGGAAGTCCTACTTGAGTTTCCCAGCTGAAGTCCAGTTGTTGGGCTCTGTTTACCAGAGAAGCACTAAGTTGCATGAGTGATGGTGGAGTAATGGGATACCTCCTCATCCAGTAATAGAATGGAACATTAGTTCTCATTTAGGTCTTTTTTCCTTGTTATCTGAACTCTAGGTTCTCACAGTCAAAATTCTGGAAGTGGGGCATTCACGGGGCAGAGTTTGGCACTAAAATCCCATCACACAATCCCCACAACACGCTTTTTAATGAAATATTTAACCTGGTGATTGTAAACCCTGGCTGCAGGTTGGAATCAGCTTCCACACCTGAAATCATTATGGTTCTAATGTGTGGCTAAACTGGAAAACCTTCGCAAAGCAGGGCTTAATAATTCCTCCTACCCCTTTCCACATGAGGACATGAGTTCTGCTATGAGGCAATAAAAAGAAACTTCAGGAGTCAGTAAATTTAAGTAGAGCTCTGAGTGATCTTGAGTTTCTTCACCTCCCTGTGCTACACACCTACCATCTGCAAAACAAGAATTTTCACTGACAGTTCTGATTTTGACATTTTGGGAGTCATGGACACTTTAGAAATTATCATGAAAGCTCTTGATATTTCCCCAGGAAAACAAACATTCGAACACACTCACAGATTTGCTTCTGGGATGCTTGGACTCCCTTAGATGCTGATCTAACAGATCAATAAGGCCCTTTCCAGCTTTCTGGTCCATAATCCCAAACTCTTCAATCTGGGGCCAGTATACTTTACCCCTTTTTCACTGTTGTTCAAAATAACTGTGATACATCTTTAAACACAACCATCAGCAAGATGCTCACACTAGAACAGGCATGCAGCATCTGATAACAACTGAGGGAAACGCAGATCCATTTTTTGGTCAAATATTTGCTGAGTCTTCCTAGGCACAGGCTCTGGGTGTATATAGTAGTGAGCAAAACAAGTCCTCACATTCATGGTATTTATATTCTGAAGGGAGATTTGTATCAGGACATACACTCATTGAGTGGAATGCCCCATTCTACTTAAAAATCTTTTTCTGCCTCTCTCCTTTTCTCTCTCTCTCTATGTATATGTGTGTGTGTGTGTCTGTCTGTCTGTCTCGCTCTCTTTTAATGGGAGTATGATTGCTTTACAATGTTGTGTTAGTTTCTGCTGTACAATAAATTGAATCAGCTATACGTATACATATATCCCCTCTCTCCTGGACCTCCAGGGAGGTGGTGAGAGGAAGGTTTCTTTTCTTCTTTTTTAAAAAATATTTATTTGTTTATTTAATCTTTTGGCTCTGGTGGATCTTTATTGCTTGCACATGGGCTTTTTCTAGTTGCAGAGAGCAGGGGCTACTCTTCGTTGGGATGTGTGGGCTTCTCATTTCCATGGCTTCTCTTGTTGCAGAGCACAGGCTCTAGGTGCACAGGCTTCAGTAGTTGCAGCTCCTGGGCTCTTGGCTCATGGGCAGTATTGTGGAACATGGGCTTAGTTATTCTGCAGCATGTGGGATCTTCCTGGACTAAGGATCAAACTGGTGTTCCTTGCATTGCAAGGTGGGTTCTTAACCACCGGACCACCAGGGAAACCTCTGTTTCTTTAATGGTTGAAAATGCATAGTTGGTTTTTATAAGAAAGTGCACATTTCCTTTACAGCTGGGCTAGAGACTCTACCTTTGGCCCACATGTTGGAGGGTCCTGCTCTGATCTTTCTCTGCCCACGTGCCTGCACACAGAGGGAGCCCATGAGGCTAAGAACATACATCCACTCCAAAGCTGCATAGCACCCTCCTACACCACGCCCTTTGTACCTATGACTCTGTATTCACTGCCACAATGTTATGGAGCCTGACCCCAGCACCTTACAGACTTCTCCAGACCTGTCTTCCTAAAGCTGGGCCACACTGCTGGCTTATGTGTCCCTGAACCTGGGGGGTAGCCATGGGGCAGAGAGTTTGCTGGGAGTGTGGAAGGAGCACGCCTGGGCAGGCTGGCATGTCCACAGGAATGTACAAGCCCCTTTGCAGAGAGTCAGAGATGGGAAGTGAAGCAGAGCAGGTTAGGAGGCGGGGACTAGGGGCCGCTTCTTCCTGCACTGAGAGCTCTGAACTTGGAGGGAACTGAGAATTCTATTGCCTCAAAGAAGGCAATGTGCGTTTCCCCACTTTGAATTTGACATCCATTACATGAGATGCCTTGACAAATGGGATATAGTACTCTTGTACTCTTTCACCGCCACAAGAACATACTCCAGGGAGCCCGAGCCATAGAATATGAGAGGAGCAGAGACACCTCAGCCAAACCATGGACCCATAGGTTGAATTATAGCTGCCCCAGTCAACCCTTAGATAAATGTGCAAGAAATAAGTGCTTGTTGTTTTATATAATTATTTTATGGTTGTTCATTAGCTAGTGACAGTTGGCTGATACGTCTTCTATCCCTGATTTGCCGTGGGTTTTTAACATGAATAGGCGTACAGAGGGAGATTTATGGGAACTAATGAGGCTTCAGCTTCAAGATGCCTTACTACCAAGGACCTTCTTGAGGGCCCTGAGAAAGGCTCTAGCAAAGTGTTTACATGAAGATGTATTGTGTTAAATGTGAGAAAGATATACACACTATGATTAGTTTGGATCACTGTGTTTTTGCACTCCAGCTTGATCTCATTATACTTTGCTTTACGTCAGGTAGTATTGAAGTGGCTGTGATCATTTGTGGGGAATGTAGGAAAGGTAGACATTCAGTCTGGAATATACTTAATTTGTGGGATATATTTATGTGGTTTGCAGTCATATCTGTGAATAGTTGAGTCATTGCTGCTGTCCTAATGTAGAAATGACTCCTGAGAATATGCTTATTGATTAATAAATGTTATCAGTTCAAAAAGTTCTTAAGAAAAGCTACTACAGAAGAAAAATTCATATTGCCTGAAATGTTAAAAATTTTATATGAAAAAATTTTGATGGATTTTCCCCAAATTGACAACAATCCTTAATATTTATATTTCTTTACCAAGAACAAGTTTTTTTTTTTCCTGTAACGTTTTTAAAATTTATTGATTTTTTAATTGAAGGATAACTGCTTTACAGAATTTTGTTGTTTCCTGTCACACCTCAACATGAATCAGCCATAGGGATACATATATCCCCTCCCTCCTGAACCCCGCTCCCATCTCCCTCCCCATCACACCCCCCAGGTTGACAGAAAACCGCTGTTTAAGTTTCCTGAGCCAAACAGCAAATTCCCATCAGCCATCTCTTTTACACAAGGTAATGTAAGTTTCCATGTTACTCTTTCCATACATCTCACCCTCTCCTTCCCTCTCCCTGTGTCCATAAGTTTATTCTCTATGTCTGTTTCGCTATTGCTGCCCTGTGAATAAATTGAGTACCATTTTTCTAGATTCCGTGTTTATGCATTAGAATATGATATTTATCTTTCTCTTTCTGACTCACTTCACTCTGTATAATAGGTTCTAGGTTCATCCACCTCGGAACTGACTCAAAGGTATTCCTTTTTATGGCTGAGTAATATTCCATTGTGTATATGTACTACAACTTCTTTATCCATTCATTTGCCAGTGGACATCTAGGTTGCTTCCATGTTCTGGCTATTGCAGTGAACAATGGGATACAGGTGTCTCTTTCAATTTTGGTTTCCTCAGGGTATATGCCTAGGAGGGGGATTGCTGGGTCATATGGTGGTTTTATTCCTAGTTTTTTAAGGAATCGCCATACCGTCTTTCATAGTGGCTATATCAATTTACATTCCCACCAACAGTGCAAGAGCATTCCCTTTTCTTCACACCCTCTCTAGCATTTTGTAGACTTTTTGGTGATGGCCATTCTGACTGGTGTGAGGTGATATCTCATTGTAGTTTTGATTTGTATTTCTCTAATAAAAAGCAATGTTGAGCTTCTTTTCATGTGTTTGTTAGCCATCTGTATGTCTTCTTTGGAGAAATATCTGTTTAGGTCTTTTTCCCACTTTTTGATGAGTTGTTTGTTTTTCTGGTATTGAGTTGTATGAGCAGCTTGTATATTTTGGAAATTAATCCTTTGTCAGTTGTTTCATTTCCTATTGTTTTCTCCCATTCTGAGGGTTGTCTTTTCACATTACTTATAGTTTGCTAAGCTTTTAAGTTTAATCAGGTTCCACTTGTTTACTTTGGTTTTTATTTCCATTATTCTAGGATGTGGGTCATATAGAATTTTGCTTTATGTCATTGAGTGTACCAAGAACAAGTTTTTAAGATAAAAAATATATTTGCAAATAAGTAATAAAAAATTTTAAAAACATCATGCTAGAAAAAATACCCAATTATCTTTTTATTTTCTCTGTAAAAAGTATTGCAAAAATAATCATCATAAAAAGGAGTGAACAAAGATTTATTCAGCCAAAAAGTGTAAGGGAAAATGTTATAGAGTTATGTCAGACAATTAAAATAATTTTTAAAATATTTCTAGGCTCTGTAATGCTTACGATATTTATCAGCTTTTTACTATTTGTAACTTATGGGGATTTCTTTCACTAAATAAAACTTCACTTCCATATATTTTATATTTTGCTGATAATTTTGTATCACTTTTATGAATATTAGAAATTGTATCAGTTTCAAGCCTTGCAAAACCTTGATGTGCTCCTGGATGTTTTAGCAAATTTCCTCTGTAACTATTTCAGGCTCATGATTTTTCTCCTTTATTCTGTGAGTATAATGAATTATATTGATCACTTCTACTGTTAAATCTACCATGCATTCCTGAAGTAAATCTAACTTAGTTGTAATGCATTAACTATTAAATATTATCCTTCTAATATATTGCTGAATTTGATTTGCTAATATTTAGCTTAGGAGTTTTTAGACCTACAATTATGAGATGAATTCATTGGCGAGTTTTCTTTCTTTGTAACAAAGAAGCTGAGAGGTGTTCTTGTTTTGTCTATTTTCCCATTGATGTAAATAGTCAACAAACAATCTATAATAAAAACAAGAAGAGAGTTTTATTCAAGTCAAACTGAGGACTAGTGTCCTGGAGATTGAAGAAGCACTTGAATTGTGCTCTGCCAGACTACAAAATGAGGGAGGCTTATATAGGAAAAAGCCTCAAAATTACCTAACCTGTTTGTCAGAAATTAGGATTGGAACTGGCAAGAAGTAAGGGTGGTTGTTAAGCTAGGATTGATTGGAGTCCTAAACAGTTGCCTGATTACAAGGGGAGACACCTTAAGACCGTAGCGGTGCAGTTGGCAGCTGCTAGTAGATATTGTTTAGAAAACAGCTGATGGTGTCCTTGAGTTTGATACAATTCAGCAAATTCAAGTTCTCATAGATTCAGGAATGTGTCTGAAACCACATCTGCAATGGCCACCTGGCTCCATTTTGAATGCCTGAACCATAGTTACTCCATTTTGATTTTTAAATGCATTCTTTTCTTTAACAGTTAAAGCAGATATACATGCACTATACATGTACATTGCATGTTTGACAGGCCATAAGACTGTATAAAGTTCAAGCCAAGTCAGATATAAGCCAGAATGACTTCTCTATACCTCAATATGTGAAATTTCTTCCACCACTCTCAACATTGAACTGTCTGAGCCTGAAGGCTAAAGTGTGGGAAAATTAGAAATTATTCATTATATTTCTTTTATAGATTTGATACTATTCATATCTTTCATTTCCTCACATGCCAATTTTAAGTTTTATTTTCCTATGGATTTATTCATTTCCTTTAAAACTCCAAGTTTTCAAATAGTCTTGGGTTGTTTAGAATGTTTTTAATACATAGAATCTGTAGTAACATCTCCTTTTTTATTCCTGAAATCTCTACCTTTCTTCTTTTTCTTTTTTCTTCTTTCTCCAATGATTTATTGACTTCATGAGTCTTCTTAAAGAATTTTTGGTTTTCTTGACTTCCTTTTTTTATTTTTTGTTTTATTAATTATTGCCCTTATATTTATTACTTTGCTTCTACTTTCTAGGGGTTTATCACTGAATATTTATAAACTTCTCAAAATGGATACTTATATAATTAAATTTCAGCCTTTCTTCTTTTCCATTATATGCATTTAGTACTATATATTTCCTTTTAAGCAATTCTTTATCTGTAGCCCACAAGTTTTGATGTGTTGTATTTTCCTAACCATCCAGTTCTAAATATTTTCTGGTTTCCAGTCTGATTTTTATCTTTGACCTATGGACAGTTTAGAAGTGTGTTGCATGATTTCCAAATAATTAGAGATATTCTGGTTGCCCATTGTTATTTATTTTGAGCTTAATTCTGTTATGGCTAGAGAGTTTTTTTTTTTTTTTTTNATGGTTACCAAACGGGAAAAGGTGAAGGAGGGATAAATTTGGAGTTTGAGAGTAATACACACATACTATTATATATAAAATGGACAAACAGGAAGAATCTACAGTATAGCACAGGAGACTATACTCAATATCTTGTAATAGAAAGAAATTTGAAAAAAGAATATATATTCATACACATACATATGAGTCACTTTACTAACACCTAAAACTGACAGACTGTAAATCAACTATACTTCAATTAAATTTTTTTTTCCAATTAAAAAACTAAACATAATTTTTAAAGTCATTTCTCTGTATGATTTAGAGATTGGCAACGGTCACAGTGTATGTTCCTAAGTAAAATAAAAGGGGTTTTAAAACAATACAACTTTACATAGAAAGGAGAGAACATTTCAGAAACCTTATCTCTGGTAGGCAAATAGCAACAAAACCACATGCAGAAAGCTTCTCTGGAGCCAAAATTGTCATTATTTCATGTATGCACTAAAATAAAGAAGAATGAAATTAACAGGAATTTCAAAAGTTTGAGTTCATAATAAACACACAAACAAGCAAAACAGAAAAACAAACACACACAACTAGCCATCAACAAGGAATGTGTCAGACTTATCTGCTGGTTCTGGAGACTTCCAACCTATGTTTCCTAGGTGTCTCTTAAATAAGCTTTGTAATGAATTCAGTAGGTTATTCCTACAGGAAGGGTCTAGAATTACTCAGGGGCTGGGTATCTGACAGTCTCAGGTGAATCTCTGTATACTTGTGTATCTTCCAAACTTCAGTTTTCTTCAGAAATACCAAAGATCTTAAACACTGCTCCCACCTCTTCCCCGATTTACCTCTTCAATTCTCTCTTGAAATTCCAGGGTGCTTGACTGATTGATGTCATGGACTTTTCCAGCTATCTCACCAAACAGCCAGACTTTGTCCCCCCCCCCCCACTATCTACTACTTTGGTATACCATTTCAAATCAGATACCGTTTCAAATTCAGTTTCAATACTTTCCTGAGTATGAACATCACCACTTCCAAAGATATTTGCTATTATTTCTTACCTATAACTTGTATATTTCTAACAGCTAAGATCAGACCTTAGGTTACCATACTAATTTGGGTGCCATAGTCCAGAAATGGGCTTCCTCAGTGACTCAGCCAGTAAAGAATCTGCCTGCAATGCAGGAGATCCAGGTTTGATCCCTGGTTAGGGAAGATCCCCTGGAGAAGGGAATGGCAACCCACATATTCTAAAATGCTGGCTGCCTGCTTTTGTGTACAAATCTGAACATTTCTGGGAAACTTGATGTCTCAGCACAAGTACGTGGCCCTATGAGGTTGACCTAAATAGATCTGGAAGCATTGTTGTAGTTGTTCAGTCACTAAGGCATGTCCGACTGTATGTGACCCCATGGACTGCAGCATGCCTGGCTCTCTTATTCTTCACTATCTCCTGGAGAAACATTGAGGTCAGCACAAATGGTTGTGTGTGTGGCAAGGGGTGGGGAGTTCATTAAAGAATCCATGAAGCATAATTATTAAGGAAGGTCATTGATGAGGAGAGACTTTGGAGTGGTAGACAGGGTTTAGGAATAATAGAAAAGGGGGGAAAGTTAAAAAAAGAACCAAGGGTCAGCATTAGTTGATAGGACCTCCACTGAAAGAACAGGGTGCTAGGAGATTATTAACCAGAAAGGGAAAAAGACAATAAACAATCACTAAAATAAAAGAAATGAAGAAGACAGTCCACTTTTTCCCAATATTGGAGATCTAAGTCATGTTAGTGATGCAAACATTTGTCCCATGCAGCCAAATCATTGCTCTATAGCATAGACTAGCCTGCACTCAAATTTGTCTGCATTTAGATTTGGGCACAAACCACAAGAACACTTACTTTCAACTTTCATCTCTGATTTCTAGTTTTTAGTCATGCTCAAGGTCTCTGTTTCATTAGTTGAAAAATATGAGAGCCCTCCAGTGGCCAAAAATAAAACCAATAAATTTATATCACCTTTAAGTAAAACCTCTTTAGCCTTGTGGGAAAGAAGTCATCTCTATATTTCAAAGACAGAGAATTCAGTGTCAAGGTGGAACTTTTCATTACTATTCCATTGACTCGCAAATAACTTGAGTAGTTCTTAGCATAGCTAGACAGAGGCACAGCATTGAAAACAGAATCAGAGGTGAATCATTACAACACAAAGAAAAAAACCTCTTGGTGTATTTCCTTAAATGGATATTCATTATGTAAAAATAAAGCAACGACAAATAAAAGCTAACATTCATTATGAGCAAGTTAAGGAACTCATGCACAGAGGAACTTGGATTCCTTTCTTCAAAGATATAAATCTGTAGGTATGAAAAAACTTTCCTAAATTCTTAATAGAAATTTATATAGATATATAGTTGGACCGGTTTTTGTTGTTGTTGTTGTTGTTACTGTTGTTGTTGTTTTTCCATCCCTCTGGCTTATCTATGTCATACACTTTCTCTTATCCATGCTAATGGAGGGGATCAGTAGTGCAGATAATTGAAAGGTTGTGTGCCAACAAACTGCTTAGTGGTTGCTGCCAAAAACTCCCCAGTGTTGCATGGTAAACGAAAAGTCAAGCAACGGCAGTGTTCTCACAACATAGCAGCCCAGTATAATAATAATAGCTCTTATTTATTGAACCCTCTTTATGTACCAGATTAAGTGCTTTATATACGATTATCTCATTTCATTCTCATCTACAACCCTATGAAATTAGTATATTTTTTCTTTTATGGATCAGGAAATTGAATCTCAGAGGGTCAAGTAACTTCCAATGGTTGCTCTAATCATTTAAGTGGCAAAGTCATATTTGAAACCAAGTTGCTTATGAAAGCAAAGCCTATGCATTCAGCCTTTTCTCTATCCCACTTTGAAATGCCATAGTGCACCAACCTATACTTGAGAGAATTAACCTGCAAAAGTGGGATGCTGTAAGTGGATTAAGAGCATTGGTCCTACTTTAAATTCCATAAAGGGATATTTTCGGGTAAGGGCTTCCCTGGTGGCTCAGGTGTAAAGAATGTGCCTGCAATGCAGGAGACAAGGATTCAATCCTTGGGCTGAGAAAATCCCCTGGAGAAGGGAATGGCAGCCCACTCCAGAATTCTTGTCTGAAAAGTCCCGTGGACAGAGAAGCCTGGGGGCTACAATCCATGGGGTCCCAAAGAGTCAGACACAACTAAGCATGCACACATGGTACTTATTATTCATAAATACACGTTATTCATAGGTTTTCTGGGTTTAAGTTATTCCTAAGATTTTAATTAATCTCTGGATGAGGGAAAGGTTTCAGATGCCACATGCAAAGAATGCATTTTAATCCTTACCTGAGGTTCTCTGTAGAATTTGGCTTAGTAACAGCTCCCTTCCTGAATATCTTTCTTATTTCAGCTTCCAGACCCCAGTTCATCCTGGTTTACAATTAGTTCTGATTTCTTGCATTGTCATCTCTTCCTTAACCCATACCTTGTATTTTGGTGTTACCCATGGTAGTGCCATTTGCCCTCCTCTTGGTTTGTTCAACATAGTTTTAACATAACTTCAAACAGAATCCAATTTCCAATACTTGGCCAGTATTATTATTCAATTTTGATCTCACTCCATTGTCCAAGCTCCATACTTCCAGCTACCAACTAGTTATTTTCATTTGAATATCATATTGGCACCTCAAACTCACCAGTCTCGAGTGTGTTGCTTAGATTGCTATGAAAATTGTATTATTACTTGACAAAGTTCCTTTCTATGTGATATATATTAGCCTCATTATCTATAGCAATAGGTGAATATATGTACAAAGTTCAAAATATTTAGCTAAGAGTATAGTGATTGTCTTAGTCTAGCTTTATATCAAACTTCATTTTCGTACTTTCGATAGTCTCCCTTCTGGCCTAAATCCCATCTATCCTCACATAGTCTAATTTCTTAATTTTCCTTGCCCAAGTGTCAACAAGATTTTGATTCTATGTGTCTTGTTCTATGCGTGTTGACTTTTTATCATTTCCTCTTTATGCTGTGAATGTTTACCCTAAAATTCATTCTGCATATTTACTCTGTATTGCTCAAATTTTCAGGCAAAATCATTTTATGTGAGATCCTATAGTACCTTGTGCTGTTGTTTAGTCATTCAATCATGTTCGACCTTTTGCAACCCCACGGACTGCAACACTCTGGGCTTCCCTCTCCTTCACTATCTCCCAGGTTGTTCAAACTCATGTCCATTGAGTCAGTGACGCCATCCAACCATCTCATCCTCTGTCACCCCCTTCTCCTCCTTTCCTAAGTCTCTCCTAGAACCGTGGTCTATTCCAATGAGTTGACTCTTCACATCAGATAGCCAAAGTATTGGAGCTTTAGCTTCAGCACCAGTCCTTCCAGTAAATATTCAGGGTTGATTTCCTTTATGATGGACTGGCTTGATCTCCTTGTTGTCCAGGGGACTCTCAAGAGTTTTCTCCAGCACCACAGTTTGAAAGTATCAGTTCTTCAGCACTCAACCTTCTTTATGGTCCAACTCTCACATCCATACCCATAGATGACTACTGGAAAAACCATAGCTTTGACTATATGGACTTTGGCAGCAAAGTGATGTCTCTGCTTTTTAATATGCTTTCTAGGTTTGTTATAGCTTTTCTTCCAAGGAGCAACTGTCTTTTAATTTCATGACTGCAGTCACCATCCATAGTGTTCTTGGAGTCCCCCCAAAATAAAGTTCGTCACTATTTCCATTGTTTCCATGTCTATTTGTTGTTATGTGACTGGATGCCATGATCTTCATTTTTTGAATGTTGAGTTTTAAGCCAGCTTTTTTGCTCTCCTCTTTTGCTTTCATCAAGAGGCTCTTTAGTTCTTCTTCACTTTCTGCAATAAGGTTGGTGTCATCTGCATATCTGAGGTTTTGGTATTTCTCTTGGCAGTCTTGATTCTAACTTGTGATTGGAATCACTGATTAGAATCACAAATTGGAATCACAGCCAGACTGACATTTCACAGGATGTACTCTGCATAGAAATTAAATAAGCAAGGTGACAATATACAGCCTTGATGTACTCCTTTTCTAATTTTGAACCTTTTTGCCATTGGTAATATGAAATTTATATTTTAATAAAAAGTTAATCAGAGTATCTGTCCTCTTCACCATGCCAGGTGGAGAACTGAGATTTATACTTCTTTTTACTTTTATTAAAGCAGTTTCACATCAACAATACTTTGATGAAAGGAAATGTTTCAGTGTCTATTTTTTTTAATGTTCTGGTGTATATAGTGTTTAGTGCAATTAGAATTAATTAATTTAATCTCACATACAAGGTCAATCAAGAAGATGAAGCTTTAGAAATTAACACCACTTCTGTAACTGTGGAGCACTGAGAATAAAATATAAAAGGGGACTTCATAGGTAAATACTAAAAAAAAAGAGGTAAAGAAAACAAGAGGGGTGAGTGACAAGCTAAGAAATAAGTAAAGGCAAGTAATTAAAATTTAAATAAGATAGAGATTGGCATCAAAGTTGAGCATCTCACCTTTCTCAGTAATTCAAACCATTCCTCCTTTTGGCCATCTACAGCATTATTTTCTTAACATTCTTTCCATGTTCCCTCTTCAATTTGGCAAAACTTGAAGATATTTCCACTCCTTTCCCTTCTCCATCTTCACTGATAGTATGTTTTTGTTTTTTGTTTTTCATTTCAGGCATACTTGAGTAATCTCGAGTGCCAAAGAACCCAGGAAGAGATAGTAGATGGCAAAGGATACTATCTAGAGATAGTAGATGGCAAAGGAGCAGGAAACAAGTGAGAGTTAACTACTGTGAAAGTGAGGATTAGAATAGGGCTGTCATAGGGCAATGGAGAAGGCAATGGCACCCCACTTCAGTACTCTTGCCTGGAAAATCCCATCGACGGAGGAGCCTGGTGGGCTGCAGTCCATGGGGTCGCTAAGAGTCTGACATGACTGAGGGACTTCACTTTCACTTTTCACTTTCATGCATTGGAGAAGGAAATGGCAACCCACTCCAGTGTTCTTGCCTGGAGAATCCTAGGAACGAGGGAGCCTGGTGGGCTGCCATCTATGGGGTCGCACAGAGTCGGACACAATTGAAGCGACTTAGCAGCAGCAGCAGTCATAGGGGAAAAGTGGACCTGAAAACTGATACAGTTTAAGGCATTCTCATTTAAGAGTACACAGTATAGTGTTTCACTTTTACAATGTGCCATGTATCTACTCCATTCTTTTTTTTTAATATAAATTTATTTGTTTTAATTGGAGACTAAGCAACCTAGATGTCCATCAGCAGATGAATGGATAAGAAAGCTGTGGTACATATACACAATGGTTTATTACTCAGCCATTAAAAAGAATATATTTGAACCAGTTCTAATGAGGTGGATGAAACTGAAGCCTATTATACTCCATTCTTTTTGTACAACTAACTGACTTGTTGTATACTTAAACTGTATACTTTTTTTTTGTCTCAAAGCTTCTACTTAAAGATATTTTCTGATGTCTCAATGTATACATCATCCTTGTCTCCCTGATTTGACTTGTCACATTCCTCTGTGAAAGAACACATTATTCCCCAGGTTCTGTTCTCTCCTTCTGTGGATATAGTAGCTTTCAATCCTATCAAACATAACACTCCATTGCTACACTAAATGTTTTACAATGTCACCTTTACTCTCCTGAAATTTACAAATATACCTTATTATATAAATACTTAGAAAACAGTCAATAATTACTTTTTTTTTCTTTTTAAATTTTATTTTTACTTTATTTTACTTTACAATACCATATTGGTTTTGCCATACATTGACATGAATCTGACACGGGTGTATAATTACTTTGAAAAGTGTTATTGATTCTTTCCAAAGTACCTATATCAAGAAAAGGAGAAAATAAAAATGACTTAAAATAAAAAAATTTACATTATTTAAAGTATATAATTTAATATGAGAATGCTCAGGCATAGCTACACTTTAAATAAAGTAGTAAGATGATTATACTTAAACCAGGATGACTGTGATGCAGAAGGTGACTGACACATTGTCTCATACTGTCTCATATCAATGATGCAGATGCCATAAACAGCCCTGTTGCAGATGATATTTTTTGTTGTTGTTCATTTTTTCAGAAATAGTGAACGATTCTGACTGAAGATGCAACCTAACCATATAGAATTCTCCCTTGACTCCCTGCACCCCTAAAAAAGTCAGTGCATTCTACAGTTGCACATTTATACAGAAAATGGAGTTAATCTCTACACTTAGAAAATTACAATTTGTTTTCCCACCTACCTGGGCAGGAATTTTAAAATCTGTGAAGAATACAAGCCAACTGTTTATTGTGTGAGGGTCTACTGGACATTGCAGTTCACCCAACCTCCTTAAATACTCCAATTAAGTGATAAGACTTTCTAGTCATTGTGTCAAACAAAAACACCATCATACATGTTTCTAAAATTTTACCTAAGACGTGAGTTGAAAACTACTGTTTCTTTGAATGTGTATGTGTGCTAAGTCACTTCAATCATGTCTGACTCTTTGTGACCCTATGGACCATAACTCACCACAAAACTCTGTCCATGGTGTTCTCCAGGAAAGAATAATAGAGTGGGTTGTCATGCCCTCCTCCAGGGGATCTTCCCGATCCAGGGGTTGAATCCACATCTCTTGCATCTCCTGCATTGACAGGCGGTTTCTTTATGGATAGCACCACCTGGAAACCCCTTTCTATGAATAGAATTCCTTATTTCTAACCAAGTATCCAGCTGCTCGGAACATATTAGATTACAGTTTCTAGCCTCTATGGTGGCTAAATGTGGCGATGTAACTAAGTTCTAGACAATGGTGAGTGCAACTTTTTATTTGCTCTAAAAGGAAAAAGAGTGTCCTTTCCTTCTTTGCTGCCCTGTTGCTTTGAATTGAAAATGCAATGGAAGACTTTTTTTTTTCTTTTTCCTTTTTTTTTTTT
>SJYV01018052.1:39196-49451 GCA_006410875.1 Neotragus pygmaeus
AAAAAAAAAAAAAAAAGATAATAATAATAAATGAGATGCTCAGGCCAAGAATGGAGACATTTGGACAAATGAATTTGAAAGCCTCCTACACCTATGCTCCCTTGTGACCTCTGAACCAATAGAAACATTCTAGTCCTAGCTGGAGAAAAGAGTCTCCCTTTATTAACAGATTATGCAAGTACATGAACAAGGTAAATGCTTCAAAAAGTATTGCTTGCCATCTATCCCTGCATAACCATTGCCTCCAGATGAAAAACTGAAATCAGAGTTCAATAAGCCCTAAGCAAGGAAGCCTAGTCCATGTCCCAGGAGGAAAAAGCTTTATGCTTAGTCAGTCAAAAATGCTTTTGTACTTGACTATTAATACAGAAACAAACAGCTGATCTTAAAGAAGTTAGACATGGGGAAAGGAAAGAGATATATGGCTATGTACACCCTGTAGTTATTTTCCAAATACATAATTGAAATGTATATACTTAATAGCTAGCAGAATATGAGTTTAGAAGCTTTATGGTAAAATGGGCTAATGGAAACTCCTAAAACAGTCATTACAAATTCCATCTTGCCATCATAGTAAAACTGAGTGTTTATAGTAAATATAGTAAATAAATAGCAATAAATATAGTGAAGCAAGTATTCATCCTTGGAAAAATTGTAAAGATTAGCACCATTCTCAAATACAGAGTTGACAAGAATGTGGTCCTCAGTTCCCCTAGTGAAACTCTGAAACACCCATAGAGATCATAACCAGAAGCAATTATGAATCCCCGTAAACTTTATTACTTGGTTGCCTCTATAGCAGCTCCTGTACAGCATGTTATATTTTTTAGTATAATTGACACTTGATATGCACCTATTAATCTGGCAAATGTGTTCTTTTCTATCTACCAGAAGCTGTTCCCATTTGCAAAGAGACAACAGCTGTATAGATTCATTGTCTGGTCCAAGCACTAGATTAACTCTCTTGCTCTCTGCCACAATATAATATGCAAGGACCTTAATCATCTTGACATGTCTTAGAACATCATGCTAGTTCCTATACTGATGCCTAATGATGCTAATTGGACCTAGTGGACAGAAAGTGGCAAATACTCCAGATACTCTACATATATAGATGCCAGATACATACATCCCAGCAGAGTGGGAGATAAGTCCCTCCAAATTGTAAGGACTTGCCACATTAGTAGTAGTTTGTAGGGATCCAAAAGTCTGGAGTACAAATGAGCATCATTTCTGTGTGCTCTGTACTTTGAGCCTTTTGGATTTTGAAAGTAGCATATGCCATGCCTGGGAACATTGCTTTGACCTAATTATTGAGTGGCTCATGAAGCTGCCAGTTTTAAGTGAGTCAGGCCACATCCTCAGGGTCTGGAGAAGGGCCATGATGCTGTGGCTGAGAATTGCTCTTCATTTGCTTGATCACAATGGTGAACGGACAATTTCAGCAGACATGATCTAATAAAGGAAAGGCAAACTGTGGACTCAATCTACTCAGAAATGAAGGCCTTTGTCACCCCACCAACCAAGCAGCCTATGGACTGAAATGTTGGCCAAGAGTAAGGAAAATCTAGAATGTGTAGTGGAAGAAAGAGATTTTGAATATCAATTAAACCCTTTGGGCCAGTAATCTTGTGGGATCAGCGATGAGATTATAGTTTGTTTCACTAACCTTGGTTTACTAAATCTCTGCAGCCAGCCTTGACCTTGAAGAGTCACTGATGGGTGGGACTGTATGCAAGCATGAACAAAGCTAGACAGTGAGTGGGTAGACTGTGTCGGTTGTGTCCATGCCCCAGCCTACATCATCTCAGCATACGTGTGATTCCAGCCGTGACAACTGCCAATGGGTAGCTTCATACTGGTTTAAGCTCAATTCTTTCTGACAATGCTTCCTATCAAGAATGCTCCACATGTCTTTGGTTTCTCTCCCACAATCTCCCCAACACCTAGGGCACTGGTAGGAATTCACTTTGGCAGGATACATTCTACTGCTAAGAGTCTAGAGTTATCAATCCTGAAATGATGAGAAATGGATATAAATTCTCCCACCTCTCATGCTTCAGCTAGACAATTCTGAAAGTTGTTATTCTACAAGTTCCTCAGGTGGTCCCGGTAAAGTCCAGAGCTCACACAAAGATGACATCAATAACAAATCCTTGCAATATCTTGTCTCTTTCCATGTCTTACTTCCTCTGAAATCCATTGAATACTAGCTCTGGACTGCTAGTTCTGTTCTGATATGAAAGAAATAAATATTTATTAAGGCCATTATAATTTTGGCCAAAATTTATCTAACTAATATGTCCCTGACTCTAATATGACTAATATTCTAATATGACCTCTATTCTATTTATTTTTATCTTAGGTGTATCTTTCGAGTTTCACTTTTTCCACCTAACAGTTTTCTTCTGGCATTTTAGTTTAAATTCCAGAGAGAGAGACTTTGATTGATTTAGCTTATCCTTTCATACTAGATCAATCCATAACCTTAATATAAATTGACTGATCTGATGGAATAAGTATATTATTAGATGAATTAACTACTTCCAGAAAAGAAAGGGTGAAATGCATATGGTAATAAACACCAGGGCTATTCTTTCAAGTAAAAGCATGAGTGAGACACTTTCCCCTAGAAAGAGCTGTGAGCCCGGGCAGCTTCATGACTGATTGGAGTAACAGTCCTCTAAGACTCCAAATCTTCCCCAGGCATTTTCTCACTTTCATTTCTTAATCTTCGTTTCTACTACCAGAGAACCACCCCATATTTATCAAGTTTTGGTAGGCAACCCAAAAGCCTTCTACAATAACTTTTATTCATCCAGCTTCATCACATTTTCATTCAGCTTTTAGAAATATGACATATTAAGCTTTCCATTTTGATCATTATCTTCCCCTGCTCAAGTTTTCACCAGAGATATTTCTTGCCTATACATCAACTTTAAACCTAACATTTAAGACACTCATAAACTACACTGAAATATAAGTTTCTTTAAGGCAAAGCTGTATCTTCTGCTCTTTAAATACTGCCAAGTATCTCTGCAGAGTCCTAGGCAAACAAGAAGTGATCAGTAAATGTATGTTGAATTTAAATTAATGGATGCTTCTGAATCTTTCATCTATCATTAGGCACTTAAAGTCTCCAATCTAAGAAAACAAATATAGTATTTTTCAAATGAGAAAGAAATCTAAGCGCTATAAGAAGGGTCTCTAAAGGTCGCTCAGTTGTGTCCAACTCTTTGTGACCCCATGGACTATACAGTCCATGGAATTCTCCAGGCCAGAAAACTGGTGTGGGTAACCTTTCCCTTCTCCAGGGGATCTTCCTAATCCAGGGATCAAACCTAGGTCTCCCACATTGCAGGAGTATTCTTTAACAGCTGAGCCAGCTCAGTGGCTGAGATGAGGCACTTCCCTGCCCTTGGGCTAAAGGAAGCCCAAGAATACTGGAGTGGGTAGCCTATCCCTTCTCCAGCAGATCTTCTCTGAACTAGGGTCTTCTGCATTGTAGGTGGATTCTTTACCAACTTAGCTATGAGGGAAGCCCATAAGAAGGGTATATAGCACCAAAAAAGAACCACTGTTCAGTTCGGTTCAGTTCAGTTGCTCAGTTGTGTCTGATCCTTTGTGACCTCATGGACAGCAGTATGTCAGGCCTTCCTGTCCATCACCAACTCCTGGAGTTTATTCAAACTCCTGTCCATTGAGTCAGTGATACCATCCAACCATCTCATCCTCAGTCGTCCCTTCTCCTCCTGCCCTCAATCTTTCCCAGCATCAGGGTCTTTTCCAATAAGTCAGTTTTTCAATCAGGTGGCCAAATTATTGGAGTTTCAGCTTCGGCTTCAGTCTTCCCAATTAATATCCAGGACTGATTTCCTTTAGGATGGACTGGTTGGATCTCCTTGCTCTCCAAGGGACTCTCAAGAGTCTTCTCCAACACCACAGAACCATTGCCAAGTGATATCAACAAAGACTCTATACTACAGAGATTGTGTCCAGGGAACAGGTAATCTCAGAGTTATTCTTGAGTTTTTACTCAACTAAAAGACTAATGTGTATTGTTACCTGATCAATTTCATTTATTCTTTGTAATTAATCACTAGCATAGATTAAAAAAAAAAAGTATGGAAATTGGCCCACATAAATGACACAACATATATTTCTGAAAAAAGATCATGCAATAAGTACCATTGACTGACTTTTATTTATTGCAACTTAGTGTTATAATATTTTAATACTTCTATTTTAGTAATAAAGATTATGAAAAAATAACATTCTCTATGTGCAATTAAAATTGGCATTTTGTTATACTTCAGTACATCTAAGAGCAAGACAATTTAGTCACTAACTCCTATAATAACAATCAACACAATTCTATCTGTAGTCAAGTCAGGTAAAAAAAAAAAAAATTTCCCAGTAGCCAATGATGCTTCTAGCTACACTTCAAATTTTGGGGGAACAGGGACTCCTTTAAATCCTGTTGAAGATTATGGAGTCTATCCCTATGTGAAGAAAAGCCAAAAAAATGCCCATAATATATTGTCTACAATTCTTGATAGCATATTAAAAAGCAGAGACATTATGTTGCCAGCAAAGGTCTGTCTAGTCAAGGCTATGGTTTTTCCAGTGGTCATGTATGGATGTGAGAGCTGGACTGTAAAGTTTCTTTTTCTGTATACTGCAGATGATAACATCTGCAGTTCACAGGGTTTTTGTAAGGATTACATGATTCGATGCAGGTAAATCATTAAGTACAGTACCTGAACCATAGCATAGGCTGAATAAATTAAGATTATCTATGATTATTGTACTAAACAGGAATACTGCTTTCAGCTGGAAAACTCCCCCACCATATGACTAATATGGAGGGCCTGGTTTATGGGAGGAGGGGCAAGAATGGGAGTGCAATGAGGAGCAGGAAACGTCATGTACTGTTTCCTTGTCCTTAAGAGTCCTCCTTTGAAAGTTGTATGACTTCAATCTTCATTTTTCTGAGGACCCTGTGCAAACAGAGTAAGGGACTTGCATAAGGTCACCTAGGGGAGTGGCCACAGAAGGACAAGGAACCTCCAAATCCTTACCTGGTTTCTTCTCCAGCATACCAGATGGACTTCCAAATGAAAATTCACTTATTTGATTTATCCTTTTAAGATGAGAAAAATTATCTTGGTTGAGCATTAGAGTAGGATTGTTTCAAGTAGCATAGAGCCAATATTTGCAATATAATAAAAAAGCCATCAGAATTATTATCATGACATGATAGGAGAATACCAACTACTTGCTATTTACTCTAGTCTCTTCAATAATAAATTCATTCATTTAAAGAAAATTTACCCATGTTCTTTTAGTCATATTAATAAACATAATTTTTATAAACTATTATGCATCATGCCTTTTTACCTAATAGTTTTAATATATATTCCAATTCTTAAAGCATTGTTTTTAAATGTTTTCCTGTATAAGTCAAACTAAATGGTTCCATTCTTCTTCTTGCTCTTTTATCCTAAATCTTTGTTTTGAGAATTAAATGAGACAATGTATTGATACATAAATTACCTGTCAGAGTGCCTGACTTAATAAGAGCCTTATTAATAATATCAAAATAGCAAATATATGTGTGTGAGAGTATATATATATATATATATTTATTTATTTATTTATTTATTTATATTTACCAGGAAACAATTGATTTTTTAATGTACACCCACAAAATGTTTATAGATGCAGTGGATGATCCAGGCTTGACTCACATGCAGAGGCAAAACTGGTATAATTTCATAGTCAGCAGAGAAAACTCATTCCCTTGAAAATCCTTTCTCACTTTTTGCTTCATATTTGAAATTCCACTATCAGAATTTCAGACTTGATTGTCTGTTATTAATAATACTGCAACTATCTAAAACTTCCATCTTTACCACTGATGGTTAGTCATTTAAGTTATATCAGTCTTTTTCTCTTGAAAATTAGAAACTCCCAAAGAGATTTCATTAGGCACAGAGGCTAAAAACAAAATGTGTCTGCTATAATGAACCTCAAGCCGTTTTTTGACTCCCTATTCTCTCCTCCTCTTCTCATTCCTGGTGATCTCATTCACTTCAAAATTGAACTGTTTACCAGCTGAGGATATCAAACCTTCTCTACTAAATTACCATTCTTAGAGGCTGGCTGCTAAGGACAACTATGTTCAAAATCTCTCCACTTGGAGAAGTCTCTGTGAGCTCCTCAGGGAGCATCAATGTTCCCTTTATGGGCTCCATTACACATGGCCCATCTCTACCATAGCACTTACCATGATGAATCAGTATGATCTATTTACGGCTCTATTCTCCCCACTGGATTGGGAGTGTCCTGAAGAAACTATAAACAAGAAACTATGTTTCTCATTCATTCATTCACTCACTTATTATTCAATCAACAAATGCGTGACTTGTGTTTAGATTCCAGGGAACAGACAGACCCATGCCTGGCTAGAAAGTGTGGCCAATGAATGTCTGTTGAATGAATTAATAAATAAATGTTGAAGTAAGTGAATAGACGAATGACCAAAATAAAGTAACTTATTTTAGACAAGCTTCCTCACAAGTAGATTCAGGCTGGTTCTGGTTGCTGGTAATCAGAAACTGCCATCAGAGGCAAATGTATGACTGTCTTTATTCCGGAACATTGTGTAGCAGGGTTCAGGGAAAGGCAGTGTGATGAGAGTGAGATTAAGTAGTTTGATAACATCAGTTTCCAATCACCATTTCTCATGGTGGACTGAATGATGAATGCAGGCCTGTCAGGCATCTATCGAAATTCCTGGAACACCTGTCTCCTGACTTCCAGGGTAGATTTTCTCTTCTATTTCTGAGCAGAAATGAGGAAATGCAATTCAACCTTAACTTTATCTCAGCAGCTCAAGAAACTGGTTTTATTTCTTGGAATTTCCCATTAAGAGGTTGTTTGATTTTACTTCCTCTGACCTCTTGAGTAGCTGGAACTGGGTTGGAGTGTTGTTTGACTAGATCATTATGTCCATAGACGAAATAGATGAAATAGAAGGAAATATACCTTGGAGCTCTTTGAAAATAAAATTTAAAGGGCAGAGCAATTGTTTTTCATCTGAAGCCAACATCATAAAATGAGCTTGAGAATGAAAAAATGGCTGAAGAGTCTGGGTCAGGCTTTCTTAGAGGCAAAAATGAAGCAGAATTCTAGTTTTTCCAAAATGTCTTCCAAAAATATTCCATGGGAATCCTTGTTGATTTCAAGGATAGAAGATAATCATAGACTGCTACAGCCATAAGGGAAGTTAGTATCTAACTCAACTTTTGCAAGTAACAGATGTTGAAATTAAGTCCTGGAATTTTGAAGTGATTTGTTCAAGATCATTCAACTATGTCATTGTAGAATCTATAGCAGAACCACATTTGTAGATTCCTCTCCTATTCTTTCCCTTCCTCTGTTTTGTTTGGTTTTGCTTTGAACTCTACCACATGTACTTCAGAAAATGTGTTATGTCTGACATATATAGATTTTACATGCTTGTTCCATATTCAATAAGATTTATTGAGCATTGTGTGTAGAGTAACACCCTCAACATCATGGAGGGTTCAAAGGTCAATTAGACACTCAGTATTCATGAAGCATATACTCTCCTCTCTAATAGGGTAATAGGAAAGCTTCAGAAATAACCTGTAGTGTAGAAAAGTGAAAGAAAAAGCTTCTTGGGGACCAAGAGATTGAGTGTGCTCTAGCACACTATAATAGAATCTGACTGTGCATTGCCAGCTATTATTTTGGTAACCATCCTTACAGGCATCCAGGGAATCTCCTTTCCGCGTGTAAGCAGGATGCACATTTGTTCACCAGTCTTGCATTTTCTGTTTCTTAGAACTGTCATCCCATATTTCTCCAGGGATTTCTGGCTTCACTCACTCAAACCCCAAATTAAATCCTTCATGATCATTATTGCTAACTGGAAGAAGATTTCCTCATAGTAACTGGAAAAAGTAAAACCTGTAGGTGCATTCAGTAAGGATTTGAGCTGTAGCATTAGTTAATGCTTAGGTCGGAGGTTGAACATTTGCCTGAAGGTATGTTTTGTGGAACCTAATCTAATGTTGACCCATACAGTGTTTTAAATTTGAACTAGTTGCCAACACAGAAACACTAGAAAATTATACTTACTAATTTGGGTTTCCAGACTCCACAGAAAACTGGAGATTCTGCCCACAGTGGGTCTGACTTTGCCTGTGTGCTAAGTGGCTTCAGTTGTGTCTGATTCTTTGAGACCCTGTGGAAGATAGCCAGCCAGGCTGTTCTGCCCATGGGATTCTTCTCCAGGCCTTTGCACATGACAATAATTGCTTGGAGATTAGTAACCACCAGTTCTTTAGACAGAGCATGTACTTTCCAGCTTGCCACAGTTCCCATCACTTAATACTACTTTTGCAAAGCAGAGGCCCAGCGTAAGATACTATTCACCATTTACTCCCCACCTATCTCACTAGTTTATGTCAACAACTGGCATTGTAGGTATTGAGCAATTACCAAATGGCAACCCACTCCAAGATTCTTGCCTGGAGAATCCCATGGACGGAGGAGCCTGGTGGTCTACAGTCCATGGGGTTGCAAAGAGTCAGACACGACTGAGCAACTTAACTTAACTTAGGTAATAATAACAATACAGTTGACTAATTTAGAAGTCATTTAATTTTGTTTACATGGGTTTGGGCCTTCCCTGGTAGCTGAGACAATTAAAAAATAAAAATCTGTCTATAGTCCAGGAGATTTGGGTTCAATCCCTGATGGAGAAGATCCCCCAGAAAAGGGAATGGCTACCCACTCCAGTATTCTTGACAGGAGTATTCCATGGACAGAAGAGCCTGATGGGCTAAAGTCCACGGGGTCACAAAGAGTCAGACATGACTGAGAACTAACACTTTCACTTTCACATAGCTTACATTTAATTCAGTTCAGTTCAGTTCAGTCTTCAGTTGTCTCCGACTCTTTGCGACCACATGAACCACAGCATACCAGTCCTCCCTATCCTTCACCAACTGCCGGAGTCTACCCAAACCCATGTCCATTGAGTCAGCAATGCCATCCAACCATCTCATCCTCTGTCATCCCCTTCTTCTCCTGCCCTAGGTCTTTCCCAGCATCAGGGATTTTTCAAATGAGTCAGTTCTTCACATCAGGTGGCCAAAGTTGAGCTTCAGCTTCAACATCAGTCCTATTAATGAACACCGAGGATTGATCTCCTTTAGGATGGACTGGTTGGATCTCCCTGCAGTCAAAGGGACTCTCAAGATGTTCTCCAACACCACAGTTCAAAAGCATCAATTTTTCAGTGCTCAACTTTCTTTATAGTCCAACTCTCACATCCATACACGACTATTGGAAAAATCATAACCTTGAGTAGATAGACCTTTCTTGGCAAAGTAATGTCTCTGTTTTTTAATATGCTGTCTAAGTTGGTCATAACTTTCCTTCCAAACAGTTAGTGTCTTTTAATTTCATGGCTGCAATCACCATCTGCAGTGATTTTGGAGCTGCAAAAAATAAAGTCAGCCACTGTTTCCATTGTTTCCATGAAGATTTGCCATGAAGTGATGGGATCGGATACCATGACCTTAGTTTTCTGAATGTTTAGCTTTAAGGCAACTTCTTCAGTCTCCTCTTTCACTTTCATCCAGAGGCTCTTTAGTTCCTCTTCACTTTCTGCCATAAGGGTGATGTCATCTGCATATCTGAGGTTACTGATATTTCTCCTGGCAATCTTAATTCCACCTTGTACCTCCTCCAGCCCAGCATTTTGAATGATGTACTCTGCATATAAGTTAAATAAGCAAGGTTCCACGTCCAGTTCTAACTATTGCTTCCTGACCTGAATACAGGTTTCTCAAAAGGCAGGTCAGGTGGTCTGATATCCCCATCTCCTTCAGAATTTTCCAAAGTTTATTGTGATTCACACAGTCAAAGGCTTTGGCATAGTCAATGAAGAAGAAATAGAGGTTTTTCTGAAACTCTTTTGCTTTTTGATGATCCAGGGGATTTTGGCAATTTGATCTCTGGTTCCTCTGCCTTTTCTAAAACCAGCTTGAACATCAGGAAGTTCACAGTTCATGTATTGCTGAAGCCTGGCTTGGAGAATTTTGAGCATTACTTTACTAGCATGTGAGATGAGTACAATTGTGCAGTAGTTTGAACATTCTTTGGCATTGCCTTTCTTTGGGATTGGAATGAAAACTGACCTTTTCCAGTCCTGTGG
>SJYV01018056.1:0-13808 GCA_006410875.1 Neotragus pygmaeus
TTGGCAAAGTAATGTCTCTGCATTTGAATATGCAATCTAGGTTGGTCATAACTTTTCTTCCAAGGAGCAAGCGTCTTTTAAATTCATGGCTGCAGTCACCATCTGCAGTGATTTTGGAGCCCCCCCCCCAAATAAATTCTCTCACTGTTTCCATCGTTTCCCCATCTATTTTCTATAAAGTGATGGGGCCAGATGACATGATCTTAGTTTTCTGAATGTTGAGTTTTAACTGTATTACATACAGTTAAACAGAAAAAGTGCATACCTGCTTGCTGTTTAATACATGCAAATAATCATGTATTACCAATAAAGACATAGAAAGTTTCCATACCCCCCAAATTTCCTCATGCCACTTTGTAAACAATGCCCACCAATAACTCTGCCTTCCTCAACCAGCCTACCACTAATCAATTTTCAATCCCTATAGTGTTGTTTGGTCATCAGGTGTCCAATATGCTACTGGAGAAAAGCAGAAATAGCTCCAGAAGGAATGAAGAGGCTGAGGCAAAGCAGAAACAATGCCCAGTAGTGGATGTGACTGGTGCTGAAAGTAAAGTCTGATGCTGTAAGAATAATACTGCATAGGAACCTGGAATGTTAGGTCCAAGATCAAGGTAAATTGGAAGTGGTCAAACAGGAGATGGCAAAAGTGAACATCGACAATTTAGGAATCAGTGAACTAAAATGGACTGGAATGGGTAAATTTAATTCAGAAGGACATTATATCTACCACTGTGGGCAAGAATCTCTTAGAAGAAATGGAGTAGTCCTCATAGTCAACAAAAGAGTCTTAAATGCAGTACTTGGGTGCAAGGACGGAATGATCTCTGTTCATTTCCAAGGCAAACCATTCAATATCACAGTAATCCAAGTCTATGCCCCTACCACTAATGCTGAAGAAGCTGAAGTTGAATGGTTCTACGAAGATCTACAAGACCTTCTAGAACTAACACCAAAAAAAGATATGTCCATTTCATCACAGGGGACTGGAATGCAAAAGTAGGCAGTCAAGAGATACCTGGAGTAACAGGCAAGCTTGGGCTTGGAGTACAGAATGAAGCAGGGCAAAGTCTAACAGAGTTTGGCCAAGAGAATGCACTGGTCATGGCAAACACCATCTTCCAACAACACAAGAGACGACTCTACACATGAACATCAACAGATAATCAATACTGATTGATTATATTATTTGCAGCCAAAGATTGAAAAGCTCTGTACAGTCAGCAAAAAAGAAGAAGAAGAAGAAGAAGACCAGGAGCTGACTGTGGCTCAGGTCATGAACTCCTTATTGCCAATTTCAAACTTAAAGAAAGTAGGGAAAACCACTAGGTCATTAAGGTAGGACCTAAATCAAATACCTTATGATTATACAGTGGAAGTGACAAATAGATTCAAGGAATCATATCTGATAGACAGAGTACCTGAAGAACTATGGTTCGTGACATTGCACAGAAGGTGGTGATCAAAACCATCCCCAAGGAAAATAAATGCAAAGAGGCAAATGGCTGTCTGAGGAGGCCTTACAAATAGCTGAGAAAAGAAGAAAAGTGAAAGGCAAAGGAGAAAAGGAAAGATATATCCATCTGAATGCAGAGTTGCAAAAACTAGCAAGGAGAGATAAGAAAGACTTCCTCAGTGATCAATGCAAAGAAATAGAAGAAAACAATAGAATGGAAAAGACTAGAGATCCCTTCAAGAAAATTAGAGATACCAAGGGAATATTTCATGCAAAGATGGGCTCGATAAAGGACAGAAATGGTATGGACCTAACAGAAGCAAAAGATATTAAGAAGAGGTGGCAAGAATACACAGAAGATCTGTACTAAAAGATCTTAATGACCCAGATAATCATGATGGCATGATCACTCACCTAGAGCCAGACATCTTGGAGTGTGAAGTGAAGTGGGCTTTAGGAAGCATCAGTACAAAGCTAGTGGAGGTGATGGAATTCCAGTTGAGCTATTTCAAATCCTGAAAGATGATGCTGTTAAGAGCTGCACTCAATATGCCTGCAAATTTGGAAAACTCAGCAGTGGCCACAGGACTTGAAAAGGTCAGTTTTCATTCTCAAAGAAGGGAAATGCCAAAGAATGTTCAAATTAATGCACAATTGAACTCATTTCACAGGCTAGCAAAGTAATGCTCATTATTCTCCCAGCGAGCCTTCAACAGTACATGAACTGAGAACTTCCAGATGTTCAAGCTGGATTTAGAAAAGGCAAATGAAACAGTGATCAAATTGCCAAGATCCGTTGGATCATTGAAAAAGGACAAGAGTTCCAGAAAAACATCTCCTTCTACTTGTCTACACCAAAGCCTTTGACTGTGTAGATCACAACAAACTATGAAAAATTCTTAAAGAGATGGGAATACCAGACCATCTTACCTGCCTCCTGAGCAACCTGTATGCAGGTCAAAGAAGAACAGTTAGAACTGGACATGGAACGACAATAGGAAAAGGAGTATGTCAAGGCTGTATATTATCACCGTGCTCATTTAACTTATATGCAGAGTACATCATGAGAAATCCTGGGGTGAATGAAGCAGAAGCTGGAATCAAGCAGCTGGGAGAAATATCAATAACCTCAGATATCCAGATGACACCACCCTTAAGGCAGAAAGTAAAGAGGAACCAAAAAGCCTCTTTGATGAAGGTGAAAGAGGAGAATTGAAAAAATGGCTTAAAACTCAACAGTTATAAAATGAACACCATGCCATCTGGTCCCATCACTTCATGGCAAATAGATGGGGAAACAATGGAAGCAGTGATGGGGTTTATCTTCTTGGGGCTCCAAAATCATTGCAGATGGTGACTGCAGCCATGAAATTAAAAGACCCTCCTCCTTGGAAGAAAAGCTATGACACACCTAGACCACGTATTAAAAAGCAGAGACATTGCTTTGCCAACAAAAGGTCCGTCTAGTCAAAGGTATGGTTTTTCCAGTAGTCATATATAGATGTGAGAGTTGGACCATAAAGAAGGCTGAGCACCAAACAATTATGCTTTCGAACTGTATGGTGTTGGAATAGACTCTTGAGAGTCCTTTGGACAGCAAAGAGATCAAAGCAGTCATCCTAAAGAACTGAATATTCATTAAAAGAACTGATGCCGAAGCTGAAGCTCAATACTTTGGCCACCTGATGCAAAGCGCCAGCTCATTGGAAACAACCCTGATGCTCAGAAAGACTGAAGGCAGGCCAAATAGGGGATGGACAACAGAGGAAAAGATGATTGAATAGTGTCACTGACTCAATGGAGTCAGTGCAAGCTCCAGCTTCTGGAGTCCGAGCAAGCTCCAGAAGATGGTGAAGGACAGGGAAGCCTAGCGTGCTGCAGTCCATGGGGTCTCATAGAGTCAGACACAACTGAGTGACTACAATAGTGTTGCTTTTCCAGAATGTCATACAGAATCACATCTTCTGAGTTTGACTTACTTCGGACAATGCATTTGAGATTCATTCCTGAGTTGTCTGAGTTAAAAGTTCATCATCCTTTCCTTCAGAGTATTATAACTATCTGTATGTACCAATGATGTTCCTCCATTTACCAGTTCAAGGACATAAGAGATGTTTCCAGTATAGGATGATTATGACTAAGGATACTATGAATATTCTCATGCAGATTTTATGTGTACATGTTTTTTTCATTTTACCCTGGGTAGCTGAATTGTACCTTAAGTATATGTTTAATTGTATGAGAAGTTGCTAAATTGTGTTCCAAATGCATACCACTTGCATTCTCATCAGCAGTATTATCAGAGTCCTCATCATCATTATCATATCCTCACCAAAACATGGAATTGTTAATTTTTTCTTTTTAATTTCATGCATTCTAATAAGTTCTTAGTGGTTTCTCATCATGGTTTTAAACTACATTTCTGTTATTACTAATGATATTGAGCAACGTTTCATGTACTCTTTTTAGCATCCACATTCTTCTTCGGTGGGAAAAATTCTATCCAAATGTTACCCCCTTTTTGGTAAACTAGGCTGCTTTCTTCTTATTGTGTCTTGAGAGTTCTTTATACATCACAGCTGGAAGTCCATTCAGAAATGTTCCTGACAAATATTTTCTCCCAGTCTATGACAAGTTTTTTCTTTCTTCAAACAGTGTGTTTGAGAGAAGTTCTCAGTTTTTAAGAAATCCAGTCTTTTTTTTTCTTTAAAGAATAATGCTTTTAAGGTTTTTGAAGAAATCTCTGCTAACTCACAAATATTTTCTGTTTTCTCATAAGTCTTACAGTTTAGGTTTTACATTTGAATCTGTGGTCCAACACCTCTTCCAGCCATGATAGTATGAAACTACAAATCAACCACCAGAGAAAAATGGCCAAAAACACATGGAGATCAAATGAAAACACGTTACTAAATGATCAGTAGTTGACTGAAGAAATTAAAAAGGAAATAAAAGATATCCTAGGACTCACGAAAATAGAGACAATCCATTCCAAATCTATGTAACACAGGAAAAACAGTTCTAAGACAGACGTTTGTAGCCATACAGGCCTACCTTAAGAACAAGAATAATTTCAAGTAAACAATCTAAATTTATACCCATATACAAAAAATAGAACAATCCTCTCTGCAAGTGTGTGGAAGGTTAAAATAATAAAGAAAAGAGTGGAAATAAATGAAATTGAGACTGAAAATCAATGAAAATAAGAGCTGACTCATTGAAAAGATAAAATTGACAAACGTATAGCCATACTCATCAAGAAACAAAAGAAATGATCCAAATAAATAAAAAATAAAAGAGAAGTTACTATCAATACCACAGAAATACAAAGGATCATAAGAGAATACTATGAATAATTATATACCCCAAATTGGAAAACCTGAAATAAGTGGATAAATTCCTAAAAAAGATATTATCTGCCAATGCTGAGTCAAGAAGAAATAGAAAATGCTGCAGCTGCTGCTGCTGCTGCTGCTAAGTCGCTTCAGTCATGTCTAACTCTGTGCGACCCCATAGACGGCAGTCCACCAGGCTCCCCCATCCCTGGGATTCTCCAGGCAAGAACACTGGGAGTGGGTTCCCATTTCCTTTTCCAATGTATGAAAGTGAAGAGGGAAAGTGAAGTCCCTCAGTGATGTCTGACTCTTCGAGACCCCATGGACTACAGCCTACGAGGCTCCCCCATCCATGGGATTTTCCAGGCAAGAGTACTGGAGTGGGGTGCCATTGCTGTCTCCAAATAGAAAATGGGGATAGAGCAATTACTAGTAAAGAAATTGAATTAGTAAATAATTTCCAGCAAACAAAATCTAGGACTCCATGCGTTCATAGATGAATTCTATTACACATTTAAAGAATAGTTAAATTTTGCTTCAAAAGATACTGTGTAGGAATAAACAAAATGAGCCATAGACTGAGGAAAATAGAACTATCCTATGATCCAGCAATTTTACTTCTGGGTATTAACCCAAAGAAAACAAAACACTAATTTGAAAAGATTTGTGCAGCCCTTTTTTCATTACAGTTTTTTTTTTTTTTTTGCAATACCTGAGATATGAAAGCAACCCAAGTGTCCTCACAGAATAATGAATAAAGAAGATATGGTATAAAATGGAATATTACCTACTCATAAAAAGAATGAAATCTTGCCACTTGAAACAGCATTGATGGACATAGTGGGAATTATGCAATGTGAAATAAGTCAGAGAAACACTATGAGATTTCAGTTATATGTGGGATCTACAAAATTAAAAAAAAAAAACTAATAAAACGAAAAGGAAACAGATTCTTGAATACAGAGAACTAGTGATTGGCAGAGAGGAGGTGGCTGGAAAGAGGAGGAAAATAAGTGGATTAAAATGCAAAACCTTCTATTTATAAAATAAGTTATGAGATTATGATACACAGACTAGACAATACAGTCAACAATTCTGTACTTACTTTAAATGGTGACAGATGGGAACTAGACATCATGGCGATCATCTTGTTATGTATTAAATGTGGAATCATTATGCTGTACACCTGGTTTTTGCATCAGGGCAATGCTGTCCTTGAATTGTGAAAGATTCTCTCCTCTTGTATTTTTTTAAGGCTTTGTGTTTGTGTGTGCATGTGTGCACGCTAAGTCATTTCAGTCGTGTCCAACTCTTTTCCACGCTATGGACTGTAGCCCCTCAGGCTCCTCTGTCCATAGCATTCTCCAGGCAAGAATACTAGAGTGGGTTGCCATGCCCTCCTCAAGGAGATCTTCCCAACCCAGGGATGGAACCTGTGGCTCCCAACGCGTCTGCATTGCAGGCGGATTCTTTACTTCTGAGCCACTGGGAAGGCCCAATGGCTTTGTGTAGAACTGCCATTATTTATTGCTTAAATGTTTGGCAGAGTTCACCAGTAAGGATACATGGTTTGCAGTACTGTTTGTGAGAAGGTTTAAGTTGTCAAATTTATAGGCATAGAGTGGTTTGTTTTTTCTTTATTATTCTTTAAACATCTATAGGATATTTTATGATGTTCTCTTTTTCAATCTTAATATCAGTGATTTTATCTTTGTTTTCCCATTAGACTGTCTATGGATTTATCTGTTTTGTCCATATTCTCCAAAAACCAGGCTGATTTCTTTGATTATCTCTGTTTTGTTTCTCTTTTCAATTTCATGGCTCTCCAACTTTACTATTTCCTTTTGTTTTCTTGTTTTAGATTTAATTTGCTCTTCTTTTTAAATTTCTAATGGTAGAAGCAGAGATGACTGATTTGAGGCTTTTCTGTTTTTCCAACGTAAGTACTTCACATTATAAATATCCTCTGAGCAAAACTTTTGCAAAACTTTTCCTGTATCCCACAAATTTTTGCATATGAATATGCCGCTCATTTTTAGTCAATTAAAACAGTTTCTGTTTCCCTTGTGACTGCTTCTTTGACTCGTGCGTTACTTAAAAGTGTCTTGCACACTTTTCAAGTATTTGGTTTGATTTTTACAATCATCCCATTGTGATCAGGTTGTTGTACTGGTACTAGTTTCAATATTTTGGAAATAAATATGTCAAAAATATTACCTAAAAATGATATTACAGAATGTCCCATTGTATACTGGGAGAAGATCAATATTTTGCTATCATTCAGTGGATCCTTCGCCAAGAGTCACATCCCCTCCAGTGTCTCCCCACTTTTAGTTAAGGTGAAGTTGTTAAAATAAGCTTTGTCCTGAGTTTAACAATCTTATCAGTGAGAAGGTTAGTCTTTTAATGTTCCTGTAGCCCATACTCTCAGAGGTCTTATACTACAAGATAAAGCTTTCTTATTTCTTAAGCCACAGTGTGTTGAGTTTTCTGATGCTTGCAAACAAACAACAACAACAACAACAAATCCAAAAGTTCTAGCTCGTGCATATCCACAGTAGCGCATGATGTATAAGCTGAAACGCCAAGAACACACTGAGTGACTGGTGGGGAACTCTACAATTAGAACTTTTAAAATTTGATTTGAGCAATATTAAATTAAATTAGAGGTCAATTTAGCAGGAAGAGCAATTACACGGGAATCTTTTGTTTACTGGTAAATAAAAATATTTTTGAAGTGTTTCCACAATATTTAGATTCAGGAGGAAATACATGGAAATATTATTACCTTTACACTCTGGTGGGTCACTGCTCCATCTGTTGTGATCAACACAAATAAGGGTGGTTTCTCCAATAAGAGAATATTCATCTGGTCCATTGGAAGGATTACACCTATATATTACTACTTCACTGTATTGATATACTTCCTTATAATGGGTGAATCTTCCATTTGTTATATTTCTAGGTGCTGCACACAGAATTACTTAAAAAGGGAGGAAAAAGGACATGAAGTAAAAGTAAAATATTAAGACAGCATTAGCAAAGTCCTATGAATTGCCTTCATATAATTCATTAACATATGATTAATATACTCCAGTTGTGAGTTCAATATCCGTTTAGAAGAAAGCCTCTATGTGAATGTGTATTATCCCAAATTCAAGCCATTAATGTAGAAAAAAAAATGAAATAACATATTTATCTGCAAGGCCATGCTAAGTTTTGCTCTTATCATCATGAAAGATGCTGACAATTTAATGCTAAAATATACTTGTGATTAAAAAGGTAACTCAGTGCTAGCTGAAAAATACTGTATAATTTATAAATATCTCCATTCACAAATTGGTTGTTCACATTAATATTGAGCATTACTGTCATTTTTCACTTTCATCCCAATGATGTATGGTTAAATTTTTCATATACAGCTGTCTGATTTTCCAGTAGACTAGATCCAAATGTGTTCCTTTAAACCAGATATTGAAGTAACTTGCAAAAAATGTAAAACAATGATACAATTTCCACTATTTGTTTTGGAAAATTTTGACTTTTCATAAAAATAGGTTGCATATATTTATATGTATTGCAGCTAACACTTCTTAAAAATGAATTAATAATTATTTTTAAAACTTTTCATTTTTAACTGCAATATAATAAATATCAAGAGACATAACCCATATGAAGAGAAGTTCTTTGGTGTCAATGTTAATTTAAAAGTATAAAGAGGCCATAAAGTTTGACAGCTGCTGCTCTATATTCTAAACAGAAGACATACTTACTTTCACAAATTGGGAGATTATCACTCCAGTTCACATTATCTCCAGAAATTTCACAATATATAATTTTTGCTCCAATCAGATAAAAACTAAATGAGAGAAAAAAGTTAGCATATCCTTTAAGCGATTACAAGTTGTATATAATAATCAAAAATGTTTATATGATGGTTTTTCTGTACTATAGTAATTTGAGTGAGAAATTTCTTAATATAATGGATGTTCTAAATCTGCAACTCAATCAAACAAAGAATTTCTGCCTGTGGACCCACTTTGGCCTACAGTGAAATGTGTAAATTACTGTCATGCTGGTCAGTGTAGCCCCTCTGCTCCCTCTGGCAAGTGTATTACACACTGACTTCTACTCTTTGCTCACACCATTTTGCTCAGTAAGAACTGAGCAGAGAGATCAGGGCCCTAGAACTTGCCTGCCTGGATTCAAGTTCCAGCTCCATGACTTCCTTGAGCTTGGGAAATCCCTTGCTGCTGCTGCTGCTAAGTCGCTTCAGTCGTGTCTGACTCTGTGCGACCCCATGGACAGCAGCCCACCAGGCTCCTCTGTCCACGGGATTCTCTAGGCAAGAATACTGGAGTGGGTTGCCATTTACTTCTCCGGAAAATCCCTTAATGCTTCCCCTACATAACTCATGGGATTGTTCTTAGGATTGGATGGGTTAGTCTCCGGCCCATAGTGAGTACTAGGTAAATTTTAACTTTTATTAATATTTTTTTAGATCACCTTAGTTTATTGCTCTTAACTTTTTGAGATTTTAATAAACTGAAGGTGTATGGCCACCCTGCATTGAACAAGTTCATTTGTGCCATTTTCCTAACGAGGTTTGCTCACATTCGTTTCTCTTGTCACATTTTGATAAGTATCACATATTTCAAACTTATTACTACTATTATATTTGTTGTGGTCATCAGCGATCAACACTATTTAATGTTACTACTATGACTCACTGAAGGTTTGGATTATGATCATTCCCTTCTCCAGGGGATGCCCAACCCAGGGATTGAACCTGGGTCTCCCACATTGCAGGCAGATTCTTTACCATCTGAGTCACCAGGGAAGCCCTAACGATTTTTTATCAATATGCCATTAAAAAATTAAGGTATGTACATTTTTCAGACATAATTCCATTACAGACTTAGTAGACTATGGTATAGTGTTCAGTTCAGTTCAGTTCAGTCGCTCAGTCGTGTCTGACTCTTTGCGACCCCATGAACTGCAGCACTCCCTGTCCATCACCAACTCCCGGAGTTCACTCAAACTCACGTACATCCAGTCAGTGATGCCATTCAGCCATCTCATCCTCTGTCGTCCCCTTCTCCTGCCCCCAATCCCTCCAGCATCAGAGTCTTTTCCAATGAGTCAACTCTTCGCATGAGGTGGCCAAAGTACTGGAGTTTCAGCTTCAGCATCATTCCCTCCAAAGAAATCCCAGGACTGATCTCCTTCAGAATGGACTGCTTGGATCTCTTTGCAGTCCAAGCGACTCTCAAGAGTCTTCTCCAACACCACAGTTCAAAAGTATCAATTATTTGGCATTCAGCTTTCTTCACAGTCCAACTCTTACATCCATACATGACCACTGGCAAAACCATAGCCTTGACTAGATGGACCTTTGTTGGCAAAGTAATGTCTCTGCTTTTCAATATGCTATCTAGGTTGGTCATAACTTTCCTTCCAAGGAATAAGTGTCTTTTAATTTCATGGCTGCACTCACCATCTGCAGTGATTTTGGAGTACCAAAAATAAAGTCTGACACTGTTTCCACTGTTTCCCCATCTATTTCCCACGAAGTGATGGGACCAGATGCCATGATCTTCGTTTTCTGAATGTTGAGCTTTAAGTGTAAACATATATAAAAAATTCATTTGACTTGCTCTATTGCATTGGTCTGGAACTGAACCTGTAATATCTCTGAGGTATGTCTTCACCTTCCTAGGAGTAGCACAGGAATACTCCTGCTTGATGAAATCTTCTCTGATGATTTAAATTCACAATATACTCTCCTCCTTCTGGAAGTTCACTGTAATGATTGTGAGTGATTCTATGTATTTGATACTCTTTCTCACTATTATTCTTTGATGCCTCTCTGTATATGCTGTATTTCTCAAGAAGGATACAACCTCTTTAGGAAGAATCTATGTATTAAACTTTTGGCATTCCTCAAAGTACCTAGCAGGGTCTCTCTCTATAAATATTCACTGAATGTTCCATTATTTCTAATTGATTAAGTTAAATACACCCTATCTGTTTCCAGCTGACTCTTTCACAAGACTCACTCATTGATTCTAGATTATAATGTTTATTTCTGGTATGATGGCAATTTAAGAGGCATCAGGAATCTGTCTTCCCACCTTGATAACAATTGCATGGGTAGAATCTGCCTGATGTCACTATTTTGGAACTCTGACTTCTGTTGATGGTTTACAATGTCCAGGTGAAGACTTAGGTAAATTGACTTATTTTGGTCCATTTCAACTCTTACCTTAGCACAGTGGTAGCTACCCATCCTCACCCATAGCAGTGTGGCAGGGTTCTCTGCATGTGTTCCCAGAGCAGCTTACAAGTTGTTTGTGGGAGCCAAGGTGTTCAAAAAGGACCCTGTCCTCCCAATATGAGGATCTGTGTTCTTATCACTAATAGCTGCTTCTGATCACAGATAATTAGACAAAGAAACAGGTAGCCATTTTCGACACACCTCCCCTACTCTTGTAATCCCCTTCTGCCTTGGCTGAAGCAACTTTCAAGGGGCTTAAATATCAAGTGCCATTTGTTCCCCACTTCACTTTTAATTTTTCCCCTTACAGGGGCCAGACATTAAATTCTAGGACATTCAAAAGCAACTGCACATGCAGGAAAATAAGAAAGTGATAATGTATGCCTAGGGAATGGCTCAGGAAAGACCTGAACTATTTTTCAGTTTGTACATCAGGCTGATATTCAGCACAGAGCCATTAATCACCAATTTAAAAAAATAATCCACCTTGCATTTGGTGCTTTGCCTGTGGGGTGACATTACTGAGAACTTCCTTCTGCAAGTTGCCCCAAAATATACTGCTACAAATGATCTCCCATTTAGGGATGCCCATATTTAGGTATGCTCACCTAAATCTTCATGCTGCCAACTACCACAAGAACAAATGTGGCCGTACCAACAAACTGCCTCCAAAAGAAGGTCAAATAATGCCTCTCCACTGGCACCTGCTTTGACTTCACAGAGGCCTCCTGCCTAACCCCCATGGGTAGGTCCTCAGTAATATTTGAAAAACGAAAACAAAATGACTGGCTTAAGGACGTTTAAAGAACTAAAGGAAGAAATCATGAAGTCAAGAGAATATGTGTGAAACATGGAAATCTCAAACAGGAGGCAGAAGAACTAGAAAGAAACCTCAAGGAACTTCTGGAGTTGAAAAGTACAATAATGGACTTTAAAATCCATAGGAGGCACATTTGACCAAAAAGAAGAAAGTATCAGAAAACTTGAATACAGGATAATGGAAATTAGTGTCTCTGAAGAACAGAAAGAGAAAAAACTAAAGAAAAATGAACAGAGCCTAAAAAATCTTTTGAACTGTGGAACACCAACAGATTTACCAACATATACAATGCAGGACACTCAGAAAGAGGCAATGGAGAGAGGGTAGCAGAGAAAGAACATTTGAAAAAACAATGGTAGAAAACTATCCAAATTTGATTAAAGATGTGAATATAAATGACAAAATCTCAATGCACCCTAAGATGAACTCAAAGAGACCCACAATACTCATGCTTTCAAAGGACAAAGACAAAGAGAGAATATTGAAAGTTGCAAGAAAGAGAGAGGACGATCACATAGAGAGGATTCTAAACAAGATTATGAAATTTCTCATTAGGAACTCAGAACCCCAAGACAGTGAGTATATATACTCAAAGTGCTAAAAGAAAAAAACAAAAACAAAAACAACTATCGAACAAAATCCTTTATCCAGAAAAAAACTGTTCTTCGAAAGTTATGGAGAAATTAGGGCCTTTCCAGGAATAAAAACAGAGAGAGATTGTGACCACTAGGCCACTGTTGACCCACACCTCCACTGGAGACTCCTGGACACACACAGACTTCTGGGGAAATGAAATGTGTGTGGTGCTGGCCGTGCTTTGGAACAGAGAATCTGGACGTGTCTCAGAGAATTTCTGAACTTTTAAGAATATTTTGGGTTATAGCTGTTGAACATGACAACCAATGTAATGAATACTCATTCTCATGCTCATTCTCAGTCGTGTCTGACTCTTTGCGACCCCATGAACCGCAGCACGCCAGGCCTCCCTGTCCATCACCAACTCCCGGAGTTCACCCAAACCCATGTCCACTGAGTCAGTGATGCCATCCAACCATCTCACCCTCTGTCGGCCCCTTCTCCTCCTGCCTTCAATCTTTCCCAGAATCAGGGTCTTTTCAAATGAGTCAGCTCTTTGCATCAGGTGGCCAAAATATTGGAGTTTCAGCTTCAACATCAGTCCTTCCAATGAACACCCAGGACTGATCTCCTTTGGGATGGACTGTTTGGATCTCCTTACAGTCCAAAGGACTCTCAAGACTCTTCTCCAACACCACAGTTCAAAAGTATCAATTCTTCAGTGCTCAGCCTTCTTTATAGTCCAACTCTCACATCCATACATGACCACTGGAAAAACCATAGCCTTGACTAGATGGACCTTTGTTGGCAAAGCAATGTCCCTGCTTTTGAATATGCTATCTAGGTTGGTCATAACTTTCCTTTCAAGGAGTAAGCATCTTATAATTTCATGGCTGCAATCACCATCTGCAGTGATTTTGGAGCCCAGAAAAATAGTCAGCCACTGTTTCCACTGTTTTCCATTTATTTGCCATGAACTGATGGGACCAGATGACATGATCTTAGTTTTCTGAATGTTGAGCTTTAAGCCAACTTTTTCACTCTCCTCTTTCACTTTCATCAAGAGGCTCTTTAGTTCTTCTTCACTTTCTTCTATAAGGGTGGTGTCATCTGCATATATGAGGTGATTGATATTTCTCCCAGCAATCTTGATTCCAGCTTGTGTTTCTTCCAGTCCAGCATTTCTCATGATGTACTCTGCATAGAAGTTAAATAAGCAGGGTGACAACATACAGCCTTGATGTACTCCTTTTCCTATTTGGAACCAGTCTGTTGTTCCATGACCAGTTCTAACTGTGGCTTTCTGACCTGCATACAGGTTTCTCAAGAGGCAGGTTAGGTGGT
>SJYV01018058.1:0-11787 GCA_006410875.1 Neotragus pygmaeus
AACTTTAGTTTGAGCGAGCTCCAGGAGTTGGTGATGGACAGGGAGGCCTGTTCTGCTACAGTCCATGGGGACATGACTGAGCGAGTGAACTGAACTGATGCCTCTTTGAAGAATAATGCTCCAGGCAGATAGTACCTCAATCCCCAGTGACTTCACCCCTGCCCAAAGAATGCCTGTTCATGTGATTTGCATATATAAATTTTACATTCTCCTCTAGTCAATAACAATGATGATGATGGTAAGAGCCAACACTCTGTAGCACTATATTCTCAGTACTCTTCTGGCAGATTTGCAAATGTTAACATATTTCATCTAGGAATAGCCCTATGTAGACAGTATTACTATTATCCTTATTTTATGGAATAGGAAAATGAGATAGAGAAAGAATCAAAACTATCCCCAGTAATAGTTACTAAGTGGGAGAGTAACTATTGTCTGTTTCTTCTGTTCAGCATTAGTAGCTGACTTTTTTCGTTGCTTTTTTTATCATTTCTTCCGTTTCTGTGATGTGTGCATAGGACCGCATGAAGAAGGAATCCAGCATCTAATTACATTCATTCCCGTGTTTGTTGCTCTTCATGAGTTCATGTGGTTTTGTCTTCATCTTACTGAAACCCACTAAGATATGTAGTGTGATTTCCCTCATCTCTATTTATTTTTTTACCTAGTCCTTCTTTTTCTTTATTTTTTTCCATTTATTATTTTTTTATTTCATATTGTAGTATAGCTGATTAACAATGTTGTGTTATTTCCAGGTTTACAGAAAAGTGATTCAGGCATATATATGTACAAAATGTTTATATGGTAGTTCTATTTTTTTACTTTTTTTGAAAAACCTCTGTACTGTTTTTCACTGTGGCTGCACCAATCTATATTCCCACCAACAGTGTACATGGGCTCTGTTTTTTTCCACATCCTTGCCAACATTTGTTATTTGTTTTGTTGGTGTGTGTGTTTGATGGCCATTCTGATTGGTGTGAGGTGACATCTCAGTGTTGTACCTCTGGTTTTTCAGTTTCTCATTTCTCATCTCAGATTTCTCAAACCTTTCAGTCAATTCAGTTTCAGTTATTTTCTCTGCCTAGGATTTCTCCAGAGTTTTTCATCTTTCCTGGCACCTTTTTCTAGCCTAATTTTTTGATGTATATTTTTTGTGGATCTATGTCATTACCTGTATGTGTTTAATCCACCATCTTTAAATGGAAACCAGTTTTAATTTTTTAATGGTTTGTCTTTGTCTTCATAAGTTATTATTTGGGAATATTAAAGAAATATCATATATTCACTATATTTGGTAAAAATTTGTATTATAGTATCGAAACTTTTTGAAGTTTCCCTGTGGGTTATTATTTGGTATTTTTAAATCCTTTCTCCTTAAACAAGTAGTATAATTTGATTTGACCTCTAGCCTTAAGAAAAACTGTCAAAAAGCAATGAAAATAAATTGCAGTTTCTTAATGGAGGATCTTTGAGAGGATTTTTAGTGGACTTACTATGCATATTTTGAACTATTTTGAATATGATGTGAAATGAAATAGGATAGTACGTAGAATTCAGGAGACCTGAGTTAAAATGTGGCTCTAGACCTTAGAACAGAAAAAAGCAGTTTTCAGCAACTTGGCAAATCACCTTAAGATTGCAGTGCTTTATCTATACCTCGTAATGTTCGGAGAATCTCATGAGGAAAACACATGAATACCTTTGTAATATAATTATTAACACACAATAAAAGTTTATTTTTATTGTATTTGCTTCTATCATCCAGAAAAATATATAGTAAAGGATAATGCTAATTTTAGAGGAAACGGATAGGCTCAATTTTACGTATTACTTTCAGTGAAAGATCTGTTTCTAATGAACCGAGTTGACATAAAAACATTCGTGAATATGAACCTCCCTCTTTCACTTCTACCCCCAAATAAAAAATCAGATGCTAACCAAAATATTTGATAAATCCAACCTATGTGCCATCAAGCCCTGAAACAGGAGAGTGGACTGAAGCAGTAATGTTAGTTCATCATAAGCACTTAATATGGTTTTCTTTCATTTTCAGTGTACTTAAATGAAGCAGGGTTCAACTTTGTGAGAAAATGCATCCAAGCTGTGGAAACGCGAGGTCAGTGCTGCCTGATGGGTACACTGTTACTGTTGTGTGGTCCCTTCTTACATAGAAACTGCTCAGAAATCAGGATGTACTTTTTTATCAATAGGAGCTTAATTTTAAGAAACATATGATTTATAAATTATACAAACATGTAAATAGCTGTACTTTTAACTTCAGTTTGCCAAAATCATACTACAAACATACTCTTTTTCATGAAGTTTCATGATATAGCCTCACTTTACTTTGATGGACTAATACTATTATTTTTTCCAAGCTGTAGGAAGTAAGACTCCCAAGGAGTTTGAATTCAGCTCTCCTCCTTCCCTGCATTATATCTCAGAGTGATTTTCGTCACCATCACAAATTCAGCACCTGTCTTCATTCTAGTCATGACCTCTGTCCTGAAGTCCACTCTAGTTGCCTTTTACTTCCAGGAAAACTTGCCTAAAGCAAAACTTCCTATCGGACTTTGGAATTCTTTAAACTTAGATTCAAAGTTTGGTGCTGCCATTTAAGTTTTGAGAAATGTCATTTCCTTAAAATCTCTGAATCTGTCTTCTCACCGTTATTTCTGTTTAATTTTTATTGGGGTATAGTTGATTTACAATGTTGTAAATTTCAGGTGTATAGCAGAGTGAATCAGTTTTACACATGTATATATCTACCACACTTTAGATACTTAACCCAAATAGACAATTATGGACTGTTTAGTAGAATTCCCTATGCTATATAGTAAGTCCTTATTAGTTATCTCTTTTTTACATAGAAGTGTATATATGTCAATCCCATCTTCACCTTTAAAGTGAAGTTAGCAATTCCATCCAACTGTTCAACATCCGTTCAACACAGGACTCCATGATTGAGGAAACATAATATGAGAAATACTGATCATTCTTTCTCATCTTTTTTTTGGATGGTTTTTTATATTCAGGTAGTGGTGTATAAACAGCTGTACTTTGCCATTTTGAAGCTCTTCATAGACTTTGATATCACTGTTCATTGTCTGCTCTAAGAAATACATGTCTGATGAATATTTTCAGGGTAGGTTTGCTAAAGTTAGACTGTAAAATTGTATGCATACCTTCCAGATTTTATGTAGGCATATATCTGAGTTTTTAACATTCTGTACTTGGAACTTGTGACTTATGCCGTTTTCTTGTGATTTTTTTCCTTCTCATTAGGCATCACCATTTTAGGTCTCTACCGAATAGGAGGAGTGAATTCCAAAGTGCAGAAACTCATGAATACCACATTTTGTAAGTTTTGGCTAAAGTCCGTTACTTACTTAACTTTTACATTATCATAGAAAATTCAAACCATAGGTTTTTTTGAGATATAGATTATTGCTTGCCTTTGAGTATTTTCAAGTCATATTTAAAATTAAAATTTGTATTCATTTTTAATGTCCATTATTATAGATGACTAATCAGAATTTGTAAAGAGGCCCTTTTTTATAATGTTGAATTTTTCCTCAAGTATTCTTTGATTAGCTAGAGGTACAGTAAGATTTATAGGAGCTGGGATTCAGATGGCCTGAACTGGACTCTTGATTCAGCCAGTTTAAAGTTCTGTGGCCTTGGGTAATGTGCTTAACCCCTCTGTGCCTTCACCTCCTCATTTATAGGAGGAGGCTCATTGCATTGTAAGAATCTGATATGTTAACCCATATAAAGCACTGAGAAGCATGCCCAGCACTTGGTGAGTGTGCTGTGATGTTAGCAATTAGCAAACATCTGATTTAAGAAACTGCAGTCCATAAGAAGTCTTTGAGGTTCACCGTCAGAATGAGCTTTGCACCAACTCAGGCAAACAACAATCCGAAAGTTAACTCCACTGGCCTTCTAAGAAATACATGCCTCTCTTTTTGATCTGCTTTTGTCTGCATCCATCTTCTTAATAGTGCCCGTGATATTTTGAATTGCACAGTGTAAACATCTTACTTTAATTCTTTTCAGCTCCCAAGTCCCCCCCTGACATGGACATTGATATTGAACTGTGGGATAATAAGACAATAACAAGTGGACTGAAAAACTACCTCAGGTGAGGTGGGTGCCTGCTGCCGCTCTGGTGTGGCCTCTCGGTCACCCCTGTGGGCCGGCACCATGCACCGCAGGGAGCCCCATGGGGTCCTCTTCCCTCCTTAGCATACCTCGTTCACTTGAGGTGGATTATCACAGAGTGGTCGCAGTTACGTTCAGTGTTCTGGGATTTATATGTGCTTGTTTCAAACAGTAAACTTAAAAGGCTGCCATAGTTTATGAGTGCTGAATAATAATTTCTATTTCATATTAGATTCAGATTCAGGTCTTCATATATTTATTTATAAAACATCACAAGCTGAATTGGAAATTAAAAAAAAAAAAAGAAACTATTGCCCCCATATCTGAGAGCAACTTTGTTCCTGTAGTCTAGTAGTTCTCACAAAGTATTAAAAAATAATTCCCCAGCCTCTCCCATTTTAATACAGTGACAGCAAGAGGTGCTCAGGACATTGGTATCTTTGAGGTCTGCATTTTAGAGCTACTTGTTGACTCCCTGGTAGGACTTTATCGTACGTTTAGTCACCCAGTTCTCACAGAAGCACTGAAAGTTCAGGGGAAATCAGAAGGTAACTGCTCTTCTGAAATCTGCTTCATTCTCTCTTACAGGTGCCTTGCAGAACCACTGATGACTTACAAATTACACAAAGATTTTATTGTTGCTGTTAGTAAGTACATTTCCATTGGATGCATTGTAATTGATGTGGTTTTATGCTATTATCAGAGGTTGTAAGTTTAAACCTGCTAGTTAACATTTTCCTACCTGTGGCTTAAGAAATTGTCATTCTCATAACTTAACAGTTTACAATATGGTTATGGGAAGTCACAGAATGAACTAAAATACTTTGTTACTTAGTAAGACTCTTTGGGGTGGCATATGTGGTGTGATTAGAAAGAGCTGTGAGGAATTAGTTACTCAAATTACATTTTCCTTGATTAATGAATGTCAGTTTCTTACAAGAGTGACTTCATGGTTAAATAAACAAGACCACAAAGAGGTACAATCAGTTATGCCCCCACCTCCACTGTGCTCACACACTTTGTTCCTCAATCTGGAGAAAGAGTCAGCTATTTTTGGCAGGCAACAACACCTTTTTTCTCTTATTATATTTTTTGATAATGATCAGATGCTGCAGTGGTAGAGAGTCTGCCTGCCAGTGCAGGTGATGCAGGTTGAATCCCTGGGTGAGGAAGATCCCTTAGAGTAGGGAATTCTCTTACCTGGAAAATTCCATGGACAAAGGAGCCTGGTGGGCTACAGTCCATGGGGTCGCAGAGAGTCAGACATGACTGAGCACACACACACTCACAAACTCATCAGATATCTATATTGTTTCTTTAGATCTGTGACTGCCTTGATGTTAAAAAATTCAAAATTGTGGGGAGCAGGAGAGGGGGCCAGTGACAGTCACGTAACCTGAGCAGTTCAATTCAGTTCAGTTGCTCAGTCGTGTCTGACTTTGTGACCCCATGAATCGCAGCACGCCAGGCCTCACTGTCCATCACCAACTCCCGGAGTTCACTCAAGCTCACATCCATCAAGTTGGTGATGCCATCCAGCCATCTCATCCTCGGTTGTCCCCTTCTCCTCCTGCCCCCAATCCCTCCCAGCATCAGAGTCTTTTCCAATGAGTCAACTCTTCACATGAGGTGGCCAAAGTACTGGAGTTTCAGCTTTAGCATCATTCCTTCCAAGAACACCCAGGGCTGATCTCCTTTAGAATGGACTGGTTGGATCTCCTTGCAGTCCAAGGGACTCTCAAGAGTCTTCACCAACACCACAGTTCAAAAGCATCAATTCTTCGATGCTCAGCTTTCTTCACAGTCCAACTCTCACAGCCATACATGACTGCTGGAAAAACCATAGCCTTGACTAGACAGACCTTAGTCAGCAAAGTAATGTCTCTGCTCTTCAATACGCTATCTAGGTTGGTCATAAGTTTCCTTCCAAGGAGTAAGCGTCTTTCAATTTCATGGCTGCAGTCACCACCTGAGCAGTTAGAGTTGTGTAAAACGTTGGGCTCAAGGGCCAGGTCGCCATCTGAGCCAGTCTCAGGTTGTAACAGTTAAGAGTGGGCGTTTCATTGTTAAGATGTATGAGATATGACTGTAATAAGAGTATTTTTCACAATCCATGAAAGAAATCAACTGCAGTTTATTACCACACATTGTAATGTCACAGGAGGTGTTACCTGCTGCTAAAAGTGTCAGATAAAGCTGAATGGCCTTGATGTGCAGCCCTGCATGCATGACTGACCACATGACCTCATGAACATCTATATCATTTAGCTTTCTCCTGAAGGCTCTGCACTCTACTTCCTTTTTATAGAAATCCATCCTTATAAGAACAATGAGACCTTAGAAAGTATATAATCCAACCTCATTTTATTAACAAGGAAATCACGACTCAGAGAGGGCAAGTGACTTTGTCCAAGGACACTAGTAAATTCATAGCAATATCAAGACTACAAGCCAGGTTTTCTGACTCTTAACCTAGAACACTTTGTTACAAGAAATTCGTCTTATAACAAATGTGTTTGATCCAGTTAGCTAGAATGGCTCAATGAGCTGGTTGTTTTGATGCAAACATTTGGTCACAAGATTTTTTTTTCTTCACTTTGTGGCAAATAGTGATCATATTATTCACTACCATGATAATTAAAGCACATCTCATGTATAAGAATCCGTCTTCTGTCTGGGTCAATAGAAATAGGTATCATTTGACTTCCAGCAAGAGCAATTTAGCTCAGGAAGAAAGGGCAAGTTACTCAGAGTCTGTCAGAACTCCTTGGCAGAAAATGGGTCCTGCCTACCATGGTCTGCACCCAGGAACCACAAAGTTGGGAATAGATGTTTCTCATCACCCTCCCAGCTCTTTTCAGATGTCTCTCATTTTTGTTCTCTGCTGCATATCTACCTCATTTGCAGACAGATTTTTCTTCACTTGGGAGCACATTTGGTGATTGTCTGCCTTGTTTTACATGATCTGCCTTTGCACGAATCCAGCAGACAGATCAGAGTTTTGGTGTCTCCAGTCCAACTCCTGGGAGAGACTTCATGTTTAGACTGACGAAAACCAGGCCCTTTCCTCACCTCGTGCGCAGATAGCTGTGCCCGGAAGAGATGAAGGTTCCATTTATAAACCCTGTGCAGTGGGCACTTTCTGGAGAAAGGGCTTGGCACCCTAGAATGGTTTACTGTAGTAAGAGACTGTTAAATAGCTTCCTTTTTCTGGAGCATTACAAGTTTCTCTAGCCGACTTGTCAGCCTCTTGGCTTTTTCCTTGTAGACTGAATCTGCTTGAGATGATTTTTTTTTTTTCAGGGGTACCATGGTCAGCATGGGCTTAAAATCTACTAGGCCTTTGGTTGTGCGATTATCCTGACACCTGAGAAAAATAACTCTCTGCCATCTTTTAACCTATACAATTTAGAAAAGAATGCCTCCTTCCTCTGGTCTGATAGAGTCACTTAGAGATTCAATGTGATAAAGTGTATTGTGGTGTCTGGCACATTAGACCAGTTGTAACAACTGCTACCATCACTCCTATTACTAAAAGCTTTATTCTCTCCTTTTGTAACAAAACCAAAGGAGGAAATGAGTTATGATTGTATAGAAGTATACAGTTCAGAGGCTAAGAGCATAGGTCTGGATTAGATAGAACTGAGTTCTTCTCTACTTAGTGATTGCAGATCATGGACAAGTTACGCAGTGACTCTAAACCTTAGGAAATAAGAGTGATAATACTTACCAGGTGAAGCAGAGCTTATAAGGCGTGACGGATGGAAGTGGTTATGATGTTTAAATTATTAATGTTTATATGATTAGAATTTGAATATTCACCACCTTTTTTTATGTTACAGAGTCTGATGACCAAAACTACCGGGTGGAGGCTGTACATGCACTGGTGCACAAGCTGCCCGAGAAAAACAGAGAGATGCTGGACATCTTGATAAAGCACCTGGTCAAGTAATTCTCTGACTTAGATTGCTCACTTACTTGTTCATCTGTTAAACTTGAGTATATTCATATCTTTTAAAGGGGATGATAGAGCTGTAACTTTGCTACTGTAATCAGAGTCCATTTAATTGCTTGAAAAATGATGTGGCAGTTTGTTTTTAAGATACAATCTATGTGTGTGTGTAAATGTGTGTTCATGACATGCAAATAGTTACATCCCTGCCGCTGTTATACTTATGATGGAATGTCAAGTTAAAAATATATGAAGGAGTATATAGTTCTTTCCCAGTTCTTTTAGATGCATCGTAAGCCTGAAGTTTGAAGACCAGGTCTCTTGTTTTACTAGGGTCACCAGGTTCTACCAGGTCAACATGCCACTGGAATATTAGCTTCCTTCCCCAGATTCNATGGCAGTTTGTTTTTAAGATATAATCTATGTGTGTGTGTAAATGTGTGTTCATGACATGCAAATAGTTATATCCCTGCCACTGTTATACTTATGATGGAATGTCAAGTTAAAATATGTGAAGGAGTATATAGTTCTTTCCCAGTTCTTTTAGATGCATCGCAAGCCTGAAGTTTGAAGACCAGGTCTCTGTTTTACTAGGGTCACCAGGTTCTACCAGGTCAACATGCCACTGGAATATTAGCTTCCTTCCCCAGATTCCAAGTGTTTGTTGGTTTCTGAAGATCTTTTTGACTCTTATGTATTTAAAAGTTTCGATAAATATTGTATTAATCAAGTTTCTTCAGAGAACAGAACTAATAGGTTGTTGTATGTGTGTCTATGTATACATACATATATATGTAAGAGAGACTGATTGGTTACAAGGAATTGGCTGCACAGTTGTGGAGCCTGATTTCAAGGCAGGCTGGAGACCCAGAGAAGTTGATGTTGTGGTCCAAATCCAGGCAGTCTGGAGGCAGAATACCTTCTTCCTCGGGGACCTCGGTCTTTTTCTCTCAAGACCCCAAACTAATGTTTAGATGAGACCCACCCAGGTAATGGATGGTAGTCTGCTTCATTCAAAGCCTACTGATTTAAATGTTAATGTCATCTAAAAATGCCTTCACAGAAACATCTAGGATTATAGATGTTTGACCAAATATTGGGGTACTGCAGCCTAGCAGATTTGACATGTAATATTAGCCATAACAGATCTGTCTTGATTCACACACACACACACACACACACACATTTAATTCAGAGATTTCAGTTCAGCTACCGTGCTGCTGGAAACAAAAGTCCAAATTCAGGTGTTAAACTTACTTAAGAATTCCCTTATAGTCTCATTTACAAATGGGAACAGTTTTTGTCTTAATGAGTACTGCAATTCACAGTCAAATGATTAATCCTTCCTTGTTTGCTATAAATAGTAACCCAATTTATGCTAATTTGAGCCATACACATTTGAAACTGTGCTCTATTTTCATCAGTCTCAACTTGCAGGATTTAAGATAATATGAGTTCGCCCTCCTTGAAATAAGAAGGAAATCCACTAGGAATGATAAAGTTCATTGTTAATGCTTGCCCTTGTTGGCATTTAGCTAATGAACAGGGACTCACTATCCTTGGTCTGAATTACATAGTCTTGAATTATGTTTTTGAGTTGTGTGTCCTTTTCTTGAAACTTAACTATACAACATTTAGTGGGCATTCTCTTGCTACATTCAAGCTAGTTTTTTAGCAAAGCCTTTTAAAATACACTTTAAAAGCTTCATGAGTGTCACATAAAATATTTTTCCTTAATTATCCAGAATGTTAGATGAACACAAGCTTCACCTTTAGTTGTGACTGTGATACAGGAAATAGAGTATATCTAACCACTAAGGAGTACTGAAAATTCTTCTGCCCAACCTTCACCACCGGTCCTAGCTCAACCTAAAAATGTCAGTCTCCTCTGACTGAGCAGCAGCAGTAGAAAGTGTGCTCACATCACCAGTGACTTACTTAATTCTTCTTGTGGTTCATTCGCTAAGTCAGGTCTAAATCTGCTCTGTGTTCCACTATCTCCCAGAATTTGCTCAAATCCTTGTCCGTTGAGTCAGTGATGGTATCCAGCCATCTCATCCTCTGCTGCCTCCTTCTCCTTTTGTCTTTAATCTTTCCCATGATCAGGGTCTTTTCCAGTAAGTTGGCTCTTCACATTGGTGGCCAAAGTATTGGAGCTTCAGCTTCAGCATCAGTCCTTCCAATGAATATTCAGGGTTGATTTCCTTTAGGATTGACTAGTTTGATCTCCTTGCAGTCCAAGGGACTGTCAAGAGTCTTTTCCAACAGCACAGTTTGAAAGCATAAATTCTTCAGTGCTCAGCCTTCTTTATGGTCCAACTCCCATCTATACATGACTACTGGAAAAACCATAGCTTTGACTATATGAACCTTTGTGGGCAAAGTAGTATCTCTGCATTTTAATAAGCTGTTTAGGTTTGTCATAACTTACCTTCCAAGGAGCAAGTGTCCTTTAATTTCATGGCTGCAGTCACCGTCCACAGTGATTTTGGAGCCCAGGAAAAGAAAATCTGTCATCCCTTCCACTTTTTCCCCTTCTATTTGCCGTTAAATGATAGGACCAGATGCCATGATCTTAGTTTTTTGAATATTGTTTCAAGCCAGCTTTTTCACTTTCCTCTTTCACCCTCATTAAGAGGCCCTTTAGTTCCTCTTTACTTTCTGCTGTTCGAGTGATGTCATCTGCATATCTGAGATTGTTGATATTTCTCCCAGCAATCATGATTGCAACTTATACTTCATCCAGGTGGGCATTAGTAGTTTACTTAAGTAAACTAGTAGCAACTGATAACAATCTTGGTCCCTGGCCACCTTATTGACTTAGGGGAATTTAAAATCAATGACCTAGATTGCTCACTGGCCTAAAGGACCAATGACTGATTACAAATTCCAGTAACTAGCTCTGAAACATGGTATAAATCATTGACTTCTTTCTGAGAATGCATTGTCTTTAAAACAAGGCCTTATGTGGTCTCCTCTATGACATAAACTTTACATTTTTAAAAGTGCAGTTCAGAATGTGCTTCATATACAAATGGAGGGGGTGGAGTGCAGAACTGGCTGAAACGTGGGATGATAAGGATCTTTGTCAGCTGACTAGCCCAGCAGAAGGGAAATTCAGTGAAGAGGAATATGGTGATCTAATTGTTTCATCTTCCAAAGAATGTGGTTATCAACTTCATTTTCAAAATAGAGCAGTTTTTTTTATGATTTCTAAATTTATTCCCATATTAATCTTATTCTAGGTTACTTATACTACTAGGCATCCTTACTTTTCAGCAAGAATAACCAGAGCCAACTTAATTAAAAGGNTTATCAACTTCATTTTCAAAATAGAGCAGTTTTTTTTATGATTTCTAAATTTATTCCCATATTAATCTTATTCTAGGTTACTTATACTACTAGGCATCCTTACTTTTCAGCAAGAATAACCAGAGCCAACTTAATTAAAAGGAAGAATATTATTTTAAGATCATATTTTATTTAACTCATTTTATTTAATTTTCTAAACACTGCTATCAGGGTTATTATTCTGATACTTTACAGATGAGGAAACTGAAGCCTTGAGAGAGATTAAATAACAAGGCTAGTTACACCCAGCTTCCACATTGGAAGGACCCAAGCTTTAAATCCAGACAGGCTCACTGCCTTTACAGATGACCTATTAGGCT